>JAABOM020074295.1:0-35076 GCA_011800125.2 Solanum clarkiae | reverse complement strand
GGGGGGAGGGGGGGTCTAAGAAGCCGGATAACTGAGGGAAGGGTTAGTACTTCTCCACCTAGTGATAGGGCGGCATCATCACTAATGAAGATGGGGGTTTGTACTCATCAACAGAAGGAAGGGTTAGTATGTCTCCACCTAGGTGATGGGGTGATATTATCACCAATCAAGGGAAGAATTAGTACTTTTCCACCTAGGTGATGGGGAAGCATATCACCAACAGAGTGAAAGGTTAGTAATTCACCACCTACGTGATGGAGCGGCATCATCACTAACCTACCAAGGGGTTGTACCTTAGAAATCTATCTTGGTCTATTCTATATATATAATATTCTATATGAGCATGACTTATTTAAGCATGTTTTACTTGAGCATTGATCATACATGCCATATTATTATATGATGACTATTGCCTATTGTTATGCATTTTGATTATAACGTCTATCTCTTGCTACATTACATCCTGCATACTTAGCACATTCAAATGTACTAACGCATACTCTATGCCTACATGATGTCACTATGTAGGAGCCAGTACCCAAGTTGATCATCCTCCTCCTCCACATGGCTAGTTCGATACTACTCAAGCTAATTGGTGAGTCCTCCACTTTGGGGACCTTAGTCTATGTTGCTCTTATTATGTATTGAGACATTCTTCTTTATTGTCTATTTTGACTATGAAGGTGAGCTCGGTTACTTTATCTTTACCCCCGCTCTTATCTATGTATTAGAGGTGTTTGTTGGACATGTTATGTATCTATGCTAAAAGCCTTGACTCTATTGTCCTTGATTTCTATGGTATGAAAGTGTTTTCTCTTTGCCCCGGTCATCCCACTTTATTATCTCTTGATGTATAATTTATTGCTTCCTCAACCAATGATGTGTAATGACAAGTTAAGAGGCTTGTTTGGGGATTTTTCGGGTTCCCCATTTGTTGTGTCACGTCTAGGCTCTAGGCTTGGGTCGTGACAGATATACTTCTGATTATGGTTTGTGACTCTTTGAGATATTTGAGCACATGATCTATGACACCCCCTAGTTCTATTTTGTAACTTCGGGTCGATAGATGTGTACATCGGCCCTATGACGGTCGTGATTCCACCTCATACATGGCTTGTGGTGCTATTGCATTCATGTAGTGCATTGTAGCATTCATTGTATTTGCTTTCTTTACTTGAACCTATTCATGTTTATATTGTGTACTAACCCTTTTGATGCAAGTAATAAGATTCTTCGTTATTGTATACTTATTTGATTTCTCTTACCTAGATGGTTGAACTTACTAGGTACATTTTGGTGTACTTACTCCTACTTTGTTTTCTCCCTGCAGATCGAGCATAAGGATCTGCACAGGGTAGTTGATTCACTCTAGTTGAGCTTTTCTACAACTATCCAGGTCTTATTGGTGAGGCTCAGACTTCAAGTCACCATAAATCTTTGAGATTTCTTTTATTATTTTCTTTTCAGACCTTGTATTAGATATTATCAGCTTTGTATTCCATTTAAGATAGTTGTATTTACTCTATTGTTCCACTTTAGATGCTTTTATACTCATGACTCCAGGTTTTGGGATTGCTTATGTTATGTTGTGATTGTTTCTGCTTTACCTTATTTTCTATAGTTACGACCCAATGTTTTGTCAAGAAAAGTTTGGTATCAGACTCTAGGTTCATTGGGCTTATAAGTCAAGAGGAAGGTGTCTAGTAGAGTCTTCCAGATTAGTATGTAGACATCCCTACCTATTTTTAGGAGGCTATAGGACACTTGATAGGAAAAGCTTTCATATCTTGCTTTTATTCATGTGTTTCATCATACTATATGATTTGAAAGTGTCTTATCTACTTCTTCAATACAGATGCTAACTCCTATATCCCGTCGATTAGTGGGAGAGTCGAAGTCAGCTGATTTGACTCCTATTTGATGATGAGGTAGGGTTCGTGATAGGGCTAGGGGTCAAGGACTTGTTAGAAGGGTAGCTCCATCTAGAGAGGCTAGATTAGCTTTTCTAGAGCCTGCTTATAAGCAAGAGTGGCCTACAGATCCTGATTCTATTCCACTGCCCTCAACCCTAGATGCTACACCCTTTGTTCAGGAGTGTTTCTTGATAGTATTAGCTAGATTGGAGGGAGCACCTCTAGCCCCAGCTATTATTGAAGTACCAATTTCTACAACATCGGTGATTCCTTCTATGGTTACATCTGAGCCAACTATGATTCATGTGGGTCCTTATTCAGCTCCAATGGATCCTTCAATGACTGTTAGGATTCTGGCTCAAACATCTTGGCAGAGTTTGGGTTCTTAACTTCAGAGTTTGGCTATTGCTCCATTTATTACACCACCCTTATTTATGATGCCACCATCTTCTGCCAGCCCAACCATATCCATAGCTGAGCATAAATGCTTCTAGAGATTTGTACCATTGCCCCCCAAGGATTGATAGCATCCCTAGTGATAGAGATTATGATTTCCTATTGGAGTATCAGGACCGATTATGTAACCTTTCTATTCTAGAGTCACATGGAGCTTCTTACACCTTTTACCAGTTCACCAACGAAGCCAAGGAGTGGTGGAGGTCCATTTTGGCTCGTCGACCTGTTGGATCTTCATCTATGACATGGGAGCAATTTACGGGAATATTTTTGGAGAGATTCATTCTATATAACCTTTCAGACAGCCACAAGAATAAATATTTTTAGGCTTCAGCTGAGTTCTATGTATGTTTCTGACTATGAGGCTAGATTTCATACATTATGCAAATATGTGTTGTCTAAAGGCTTCAGCTGAGTTCTATGTATGTTTCTGACTACGAGGCCAGATTTCATACATTATGCAAATATGCCTTGTCTAGCATCCCTACTAAGTTTGAGAGGATTCTGCACTTTCACAAGGTATTGACAGGGTATCTTCAGGAGGCTACAACTTTCTTGGTTCTAGCTAGAGGCACATTGCAAAGTGTAGTGGATCATACTCACATGATAAAGCTCATTAGGAATGAAAGATAGGGTGGTAGGAAGAGGTTCAACCAGTTCGGCCAGTTTAGTGGATACTCATCGCGTGACAGGGAGTTTTAGAGGCAAAAACATTAGGGCCGAGAAGTCCACGAAGCCATTCAAACTTCTGATAGTATTGATAGGCCCAAATCTACTTAAGTGGGCCATGATAGTTACTTCGATGCACCCAAGCGTGGTGGCTTTTCAGAGCATCCATCTCAGATGTACTGGAGCAAGGCTTGTTATCATTATGATGAGATAGGTCATTTGGCCCATCGTTGTCCTCACTATGCATCTCATGCTCAGGCTTCAGGTTCTCAACCAACTTGTCTAGCTACAGCACCGGCACCCAAAGAGAAACCTCAGGCTATGAGGGGTGGTACTAGAGGGGTCGTGGTATAGTAAGAGGTGGTATTCATGGTGGCCCATAGGCTAGTGGTGATCATAGAGTTTGTTATGCTATTCCCATTAGAGCCTAGATAGAGGCCTCAGATGCAGTTATCACAAGTATGGTTGCAGTGTGCCTTTAACTTCAAATTTATTTGATACAGCTTTACTTATTCCTATGTGTTATCCTATTTCACTCCTAATATTGATATTATATGTGAACCGCTTGCCGAGCCAATTTGTGTTTCCACCCAGTAGGTGAATCATTAGTGGTGAATAAGGTTTATCGGGTATGCATTGTGACTTTTAAGGGGAGAAATTGGTGGTTGCCTTGATTTTGTTGGATATGGTTGATTTTGACGTGATATTGGGCATAAATTGGTTGTCATCTTATCATGCTATTCTTGATTGCCATGTGAAAATTGTAACCTTATCTTGCGCCGACATATGCCTGTTGGTGTGGACTGGAGCACCTAGCTTCTATCCTAAGGGTTTTGTTTCTTATATACATACGTGTCGATTGGTGGAGATGGGATGCTTAGCATATTTGGGTCATGTTCGAGCCTATTCTTATGAGCCACCATCATTAGAGACTGCCCGTGTCGCTAGAGAGTTTATGAATATATTTTTGACTGACTTACCTAGTGTTCCTCTAGACCCTGATATTGATTTTGCTATTGATGTGGAGTCGAGCACTAATCCTATTTCTGTTGTCCCTTATCGAATGACAAGGGTTGAATTGAATGAGTTGAAGAAACAATTAAAAGATTTGTTGAAGAAGGGATTAATTTGTTCAAGTGTATTTCCCTAAGGCGCTCTTCTATTATTTGTGAAGAAGAAAGATGGCACTAAGCATATGTGTATTGACTATTGCCTGTTGACCAAAGTGACTATCAAGAGAAAATACCCTTTGCCTCGCATTGATGATCTTTTTTACCAGTTATAGGGTGCCTCAGTGTTCTCTAAGATTGATTTGAGGTCCAACTATCATTAGTTGAGAGTTTGGGAGTCTAAATCTCAAAGACAACTATTAGAACTCGTTACGAGAATTATGAGTTCATGGTTTTGTCGTTCGAATTGACTAATGCTTTGGCTGTTTTTATGAAGTTGGTAAACCGAGTATTCAATCCCTATTTAGACATCTTTGTGATTGTGTCTATCAATGAAATGTTGCTTTATTCCAAGAGTGAGGTCGATCATTTTAGCTCTTGAGGATCGTACATCAGAGACTGGGGAAGAGAAGGTGTACGAAAATTTCTCAAAGTGAGAGTTTTGGCTTAGATCTGTGGCTTTCCTCAAGCATGTGGTGACTAAGGAAGGTATTATGGTTGGTCCAGCCAAAATGGCAACTATTCATGAGTGGGCTAGACCTACTTCTGTGACTGAGATTCAGAGTTTCATTGGTTTGGCTGTGTATTATTGACGATTTATTCAAGGATTCTCCTCTATAGTAGCCCCAGTGACTAAATTGACTAAAAAGCATATGTCATTTCAGTGGTCAGAGTAGTATAAGGGGAGCTTCCAAAAACTCAAGGATTTGTTGACTTCAACACTGATTCTTGCTTTACCCGAGGAGGGAGTGCCATTTGTAGTATATTGTGATGCTTCTGGTGTGGGTTTGGGGGTGTATTAATGCAGAGGGGGTAGGTGATAGCCTATCCTTCTTGACAGTTAAAGGTGCATGAGAGAAACTAATACCTATGACTTGAAGTTGGCTGCGGTTGTATTTGTATTGAAGTTGTGGAGACACCGTCTTCATGGGATGCATTGCAAGATCTTTACAGATCACTAGAGTCTCAAATAAATCTCTTCTTAGCCTAATCTGAACATGAGGCAGCGTAGGTGGTTGGAGTTGCCTAGGGACTATGATATCTCAATTCTATATCACCACAAGAGGTCCAATGTAGTGGCAGATGCGTTGAGCCGGAAAGCAACTAGTAAGGAGAGTTTGGCATCCTTGAGGGCCGAGGAGAGACCCTAAGCTTTAGAGGTTCAGTTGCTTGTTAGACAGATAGTTTGTTTAGATATTTCTCTTTCTTAGAGTATATTGGCATTTGTTGAGGTTAGATCTTCTTTTCTTGATCAGATATGTGCTCATCAGTTTGAGGACCCCAGGTTATATATGATTCATGACAAAGTGTTGAGAGGTGAATCCAAGGTGGCTACTATTGATTTTAAGGGCATATTGAGGATAAATGGTAAAGTTTGTGGGCTTAAGGTAGGAGATTGGGTAAGATTGGTATTAGAGGAGGCCTACTATGCTAGATATTCTATATATTCGGGTGTGGAAAAGATGTACCATGATCTAAAACTACATTATTAGTTATAGTATAGACATACATGAGTTTGTGACAAAGTGTTTGAATTGTCGACAGGTTAAGTATGACACCAGAGGCCCGGTGGATTGCTGCAAAGGATGCCCATTCCCGAGAGAAAGTGGTAGGGAGTGACTATGGATTTTGTTATGGATCTACTCATGGCCTTGGGCAAATTTGACTCAGTTTGGGTGATCGTTGATCATTTGACCTAGTCAGTAAACTTCTTACCGGTGAAGGCTAGCTATAGTGCAGAGTTTTTGGCTAGGTTTTATGTCTGAGATGTAGTCAAATTGCATGGTGTACCAGTGTCTATAGTGTCAGATAGGCGATCAGTGTTCATTTCCCTTTTTTTGGCAGGCTCTACAGCACAATTTGCATACTAGAGTGGATTTGAGTTTAGTTTTCCACCCCCAGACTGATGGACAGTCCAAATGCACTATTCAGATGTTAGAAGACATGTTATGGGCTTGTGTGATAGATTTTGGGGCTTAGTGGGTGATACACCCAAATTTACACTTCAAAAGGAGTAGTAAAGCGGTAGTTGATCAAATATAGAACTCAACAAGAGTTGAGGCCGATCCCATGGGGAATGTGTGAGAATGAATCTATTAGCACCCTTTTTCAGATGTAACTTCTATTTCAAAAATAAAAATGCATAACACAAATGGGGGTTTTTCATTTTTGCAAACTAAATTATTGAAGTAAAGTAATGAAAGAGTATAAAGACTACTGGATTTCAAACGATTAATGGCGAAGCTAAGATTGTGTTCCCCATAATGTTTAGTATGATAGCTAGGGTAAGGTACATTTAGGATTTAGGTGACTAATTGGCCCCTCCAAGACACTACTTTGACGCAACCATCTACTTTTGGCTTCCAACTCTTATTGCCCCTAAATTATTTTTTCAAGTTTCTTTGCCATGGAGAGTGATTTCTGTGCTCATTTACTCATTTTCTTTATTTTCTTTCTCACTCTTTAGTTTTGCTCACCGTCGAACCCCAACTTTTTTTCTCCTTTTATCAGTTGGCTCTTTTCCATACTTATTTTCTTATTTTCCTACAATTTCCACACTCAACTTAGGCTTTTGGCGTAGGCTAAGGTTCACAATATCTTTCTAAAGGACCAGGTCTAGTGTAAGCCACCTTCAACTTAGGTTTTTGGCCTAGGCAGAGGTTCACAATGTCCTTGGAGAGAGCAGGGTCAAAGCAAAGATCAACAGATTGATAGGGAAGGTGAGATGGGTGATTACAAAGAAAAGGTGTATTCAGGCTCAACTTTTGGTTCAAAAGATACAATAGTCATTTAGTTAGTCAGTTTTCGGCTAAGTGACTAGTCAACAAAAAGGGCCAAAGATCACATCCTAATCTAGACATTCAATTGTTTCAGTGGAACTAACTAGGCAAGTTCTAGCTTACAAGTGTATCGACTGACTTACGCAAATAAGCTCACACACACACGGCACATCTTCTACACTAGTTAGCACTAAACAATGTAGTCATGGTTCATTCATCAAGATTCCAACCATAAAATTCATATCATGCTTACCAAAATTCATACAAGTTAGTCAAAATGGGATGCATGCACATATAAGCTTTTTGCAACATTGTCAACTTAGGGCATTTTTCAAAAGTCAAACATAGGTTACTCTAAACTTCTATGGATACTTGTATCTACACAAACATCATAACCTAAACATGCCGTTTCTACTAGATAATATACTTGAGAGAAAAGAAACATAGAAAGAAAAACTCCCACATGGTACGATGCCCCACCCTCTCCAAAAAGACGGTGTACTGTTCCCATTATACCGCAACTAGAAATAAAGTACAAAAAGGTAGAGAACATACCTGGGATGCCCTAGGAGTCAATCGTATAGTCGGGATCAGACCCTCTGGTGGGGTCTCTGTCATCAAAAGTCGCACACAATCCAAAGGTTCTCTTAAAGGCTCCTACCTTAGTTGCCTTTAGTGACAACCACTCCCTTTCCTCTTGTTCGGCAGCTGCTCGCCGCTGGGCTCTCATGGCCTTGTACATTTGCTTCTTCTCCTATTTCCGTAAATCAGGTGAAGGACAACTTTAGTGGCTGCATCTTTTGCCCTTGTCATTCCTCTTAGGCACATTATGGGCGGCACAGGTGCAATAGATGGTGAGGGTAGAGCGCCCTATGTCTCATCCAAAACAGGTGACACAAGAGCATTGAAGAGGTTCATCCAAGATTCTGAAGGCGGGGCTGGCGCAGTGACATTGTACTACATCATAAGCTATGCAATTTAGGCCTTCATGGAATTCCCTATTTGCACAATATTCTTCATCTCTTTTCTGGACATACTCCCGAGCATATCATGGTAGTATCCCTCCAAAGTGTTGACATGATTTGGCAAGATGCTGATTTGGCCCAAAAGCTCAGCTCGAAGTTGCTCGACTGCTTGTTGTACATGAGAGTGGACTACATACGACATCCTTTTGACTATCTGATCAACAATGGCTCGTATATGCCACTGGTCTGCTACCACCCTGGCCAGAAACTCATAAGGGGGACACACATCCTCTTCCTGCACTGGAGGTGCTGCACCACTACCCTCAAGCTACTCAGAAACCTCGCCTCACTGTGTGGCGGTGATGTAACCCTCAAATGATAAGGGTTGATGCAGGGCCTCTTGGGGAAAATTTACTGGACCCCCAGCATGTGTGTTTTATTTCACATAAGAGGATTTTGGACATCCTTAACCAGTGCAATGTTGACTACGCTCTTGGAGCTATTTTTCTGTCATAGAATGTGTAGTAAGGACACCATCCCATTTGCAAAGTGTACGAATCAAGCATGGGAAGGGTATGCTAACTCTATCGGATAAAGCTTGGTCCCATATCTCTATAGCGATAATCCATCCCACATTTATTTCGAAATTGGTCATCAAACAGGCTAGCGGAGAGGCTTGGAGCATGTTATGATTGCCTGTGTGCCACAGCCTAGTCCACACTATCGACCACTAAAACTTTGCAGCAAAATTCAGAGAAGCCTTAGCAATAGGAACCCTGAGGTTCGCAACCCAAGGTATATCAGCCCCCTATATGGTGATCTGCTTTGCAATCCATTTCATAGGTGCAACCCAAGAAGTCGGATCAGATATTCTCCCTCATCAGTGATCTTCAAGTGTCTATCCATGAATAGTCCATCTAGAGGGGCCTGGTAATATGGACCAAATAGGAAACTGTTGATGGTGATCTCTGAAATGTCTATCCTTTCACCATGCATCGTAACATGTTCCCACAGGGACAATCTAAAGGCAAGCTACCTCTTTAACTTTTTGGAATGGTTGCCTTTTATGTAGTTTAATAGAATAGCAGCATAGCTGGATAAAACTCCTTGTTGATGGTGGGCCTATAGTAACTAGATGGTTGTTCCATCCAACCAAACTGGTATGAGTTAAACATATTTCTGATGTCTGGGATCCTATCGAGTTGATCGATGATGACCCGAACCTCTGGGATGACGACCCGTCATTGGAACCCCCCGGAGCCCTTGGTCAGCCCCTGAGTGAAAATCCCTTTATCTCCTAGGATTATCCAATGGCCCCGCAAGAAAACAATAAGCCACCTAGCGGTTTCAGGGTTTATCATCTGGGAGACCACATAATGTATAAGTTTATCATCACTATCCTAGAGTTCGATCTCATTTGCTTGATCCTTAGTGTCGTGTCGGTCAGTCTTCTAGGTTTTGCGCCTACTCCTCTTTCTCTGTGAAATTCTCCTCCTGCTCTGGGGCATCCTCCTCCTCCTCAAGTCTCGTATAAGGAACCCCCCCTCAGACTGCGGAGGCTATGGTTCGGCCCACTGCACGAGCCTTTATGGTACAAGGGGAGTGAGGGAAGACATTGCTTAACACATACCTCGGACCCTCTTGAGGAATCATCGCCGGAGTCACTCTCATTTTGATGGCTAGATGATAAAGTAGGGGAATGGTAGAAACGTGACCCAAGCTCCCCCCTAGGTTGGGTTGACCTTCGATGTGGACCAATAGTACCTGCAAGTGCTACAATTGAATGAAAATGGCTAGAAATTTCTAAATAATGGGTACTCAGACTTTCCCTATGCCATAAAAGTGCCAATAACCCTTAAAAGTGATGTCACCCAATCTATCATAGGGCCATTGAACTTAAAGAACATGTGGAACCTCAATTACCATCTAACGTAAAGATATGCTACAAGAATGCTACAAAAATAAACTGGACGAATGACCCTACATGGACTGTATAGCGTGAGACGGTCCGTGATAAGGTCCGTGGTAGGGGTGTTAAACATGTGGAGTTGAAGGGCTCTTGTACAGGCCACTACACAGTTCATGTAGAGGCACACGATTCATGGGATGAGCCGTGAGAGCCCCCTTCGTCTCTGTTCAGCCTAAGGCACCCACAAACACTTTTTTATGCTATTATATGCTATTTACGCACAGATCCACCAACACAAACACATGTGGGACACGGGTACACCACTTATTCATCACAAAGATCCCTAAAATCACAAGATTCCATGGTCACCTCTACAAGCATTCAACAACGGTTGTTTTCATTACCAAATGCAACACCCAACACCAATATCAAGCATTATACAACTTAAAACAAAGGGAAGAAAGAAATTTTGAGCAAGGATCTACACATGCACACTAAAAGCTACACTAGAAGATAAAGAATATGAGTGCTTACTTGATAACAAACAATAGAGGTGATGACTTGCTTCAAAAAGTAGAAACCCACACTAAGATTAATGTCATGAATCGTGAAATTGACTTAGTAATCGTGGAAAAAGAGATAGAAATTTTGGCGGTTTTGAAAAAGAGAGGGCGTGAAAGAGAGAGAGAGAGAGGGGGGACCTATGAGGGATAAGAGAGAATGATAATAATATAAACAAGGTATATTGAGGCAAAATAGGGGCTTTAAAGCACATGGTCAACCGTGTTTACACGTAAACTCCCTCTTCATGGTTGGCCTCACAGCCCGTGTCATGTGGCACAGTCCGTGTGGACCGCTTGTATGCCAATACTTGATGAATTTAGAGATATACTTGTCACATGTCAACTAATATCACCACCTCAAGTGGCCACAAGGCTCATGACATCTGTCATGGTCCATTTGGACCGTCCATCTGACTGGCCTTAAAGCATTTGAAAAATGGACCTGGCGTGCATTGACCTATATTACCTCCACGGGCAGCCTGAAGAGTCGTGTCGCGTGGCACGGTCCATTTGGACCATCCATCTCGCCCTCCTTTAGTAAAATTTTATATTACTTAACTGTCTCACATGTGTTAGCACCACACGGCTGACCTCACAAGCCATTAGATGTGTAACGATCCATGTGGAAGGGACATGTGTCATCACTTAGACAATTTTGGCACGAATTCACCTGGGTCATGCATTACAACTCTACATGGAAGGTGTCATGAGCCATTCCTCATGGTATGGCCTGTGTGGGAGCACTTGGAGCCATCCTTTGTCAAATTTTGGACATTTTGGCCTTAATTCATGCCTCCCGCAACACGTACACTCACGAACTCTAAAACAACACCTACCTACCAGGAAACACAAATCAAAACCAAGAAAATGCATGATATATAAATTTAAATCCTTTTTTTATTTTTTGCTATTACAATGCATGGGTTGCCTCCCATGAAGCGCTTGATTTAACGTCATGGCATGACGCGCCTATGTTGACTACTCAGATTTCATCAAGCTACATGACCTCAATCATTCAGGGTTTATCTGTAACACCCAAGTATTGCTTCACTCACTACCCATTGACTTTGAATGGATTCCTATTCTAAGTTTCTAGATCAATTGCACCATGTGGGAATACTTAGGAAACTTTATACAGGCTAGACCACCTAGACTTGAGCTTACTTGGGAAAAGCCTCAATCTGGAGTTGTATAGTAGATCCTTGTCACCAACACTAAAACTGCATGGAGCAATATCCTTGTCATGTTGGAACTTTATCATGTCTTTATAGAGTGATGCACTCTCATAAGCCTGGAGGCAAAATCCATCCAACTCATTGAGTTAGTCAAGTCTCAAGTCAGCAGCCTCATCCCAATTCATGCTTAGCTTCTTCGAAGCCCGGAGTGCTTGTGCTACAATTCCACAGGTAGATGGAAAGCCTTACCAAACACTAATTGGTACAGGAACATACCAATATGGGTCTCGTAAGCCATCCGATTAGCCCACAGTACATTATTGAGTTTACAAGACCAATCAGTTCTGGTCATATTCACAAACTTGTTCAGGATCTCTTTGATCTCTCTGTTTAAAACTTCAACCTGTCCACTAGTCTGCGGATGATAGGGTGTGGCCACCTTGTGTTGTGTCATACCCAATACCTTTCTAGCACACCACAGAAGACCTTGTTACAGAAGTGAGAACCCCCATCACTAATGATAGTTCTGGGTGCCCTAAGTTTAGAGAAGATGTTCTGCCTCAGAAACTGGACAACACTCTTGCTTTCATCATTCGGCAATGCAACCGCCTCCATCCATTCGGAAATATAGTCCACTGCCACCAAGATGTACTTCATACCATATAAGCTAACAAATGGGCCCATGAAGTCAATGCCCCAGAGACAAATATTTCAACTTCAAGAATAGGGGTCATGGGTAGCTTTTGACGTCTAGAAATGTTTTCCTATCGCTGAAACTGATCACACCCTAGCACCAAGTCATAGGCGTCTTTGTAGATGGTGGTCCAATAATACCCACATTGTAGAATCTTCTTCGTTGTCCTAGAACCATTATGATGGCCCCCCACTGAAGAAGAATGACAGACCTCATGATACTGACTATCTCTGCTTCTGGTATGCACCGCCTAACGACTCCATCTGCACATGTTCTGAACAAGTATGGTTCATCCCAGAAGTACCTGCATAGATCATGAAAAAATTTCTTTCTCTGGTGAAAGTTAAGGCCCTTAGGCACACCGTCACTCACAAGAAAGTTAGGAAAATTAGCAAATGAAAGAATTAGGTAAATAGAAGCTGCCAATGCGGGAAAGGAATCATCAATATTCAACCAATCCTTAGCCCTTGACTCATCCTCCAACCTGGACAAATGAGCAGCCACCTGGTTCTCAGTTTCTTTTCGATCTTAGACCTCTAAGTCGAATTCTTGCAGCAAGAGAACCCATCTGATCAGCTTTGACTTAGCATCTTTCTTCTCCATGTGGTATCTTAATATTGCATGGTCGGTGTGCACTATCACTTTTTTGCCAAATAGGTAGGCCCTGAACTTATCAATTACATACACCACAACCAGCAATTCCTGCTCAATCACTGTATAATTCCTTTGAGCATCATTGAGGGTCTTGTTGGGGTAATAGATAGGATGAAAAATATTTTTATGCTTCTTCCCGACCACAACACCAA
Organism: Solanum clarkiae; assembly: GCA_011800125.2. Classification (NCBI taxonomy): domain Eukaryota; kingdom Viridiplantae; phylum Streptophyta; class Magnoliopsida; order Solanales; family Solanaceae; genus Solanum; species Solanum clarkiae. The sequence continues at coordinate 21,977 of JAABOM020074295.1, read as the reverse complement.
CAAGAATCCCACTCGCATCATGCATAACCTTAAAAGGTGCAGCCCAGTCAGATAAAACTACCAGAGGTGTAGAGATCAACTTTTTCTTTAGGGTCTCAAAGGTATGCCGATAGCTGTCATCAAATTGAAATTTGACATCTTTCTCCAACAGCTTGCACAGTGGTTGTGCAATCTTGGAAAAGTATTTAATGAATCGGCAGTAGAAACCTATATGCCCAAGAAAGCTCCGGAATCCTTTACAGATATGGGAGGTAGCAACTTCTTAATAACTTCAATCTTTGCCTTATCCACCTCTGTGCCCTTATCAGAAATCTTATGGTCAAGGACTATCCCCTCCTTGACCATGAAGTGGAATTTCTCCTAATTTAACACCAAGTTCGCCTCCTCACAACGTTGCAGTTCCCTACTAAGATTCAACAGTCATTCATCAAAGGAATCATCCATTATATAGAAGTCATCCATAAATACCTCGAAGGTGTCTTCAACTGTGTCAGAGAAGATCGACATCATACATCACTGGAAGGTTGCTGGGGCATTACATAACCCAAAAGACATACTCCTGAAGGTGAAAGTCCTATATGGCGAATTGGAAGTGGTCTTTTCCTGATCCTCCGGGGCTGTGGATTTGATTGTAGCCCGAGTACCTATCCAAGAAGTAGTACCACCCTCTACCTACAAAGCTGTCTAACATCTGGTTCATAAAGAGCATGAGGAAATGATCCTTTAAGGTCCATCTATTTAGGTTGCGCTAGTCCATACATGCTCTCCACCCAGTGTTAGGTTGCAAGGGGACAGGCTTATTTTTATCATTGGCCACCACTGTCATGCCCCATTTCTTAGGAACACATTGTACTAGACTAACCCACCTGCTGTTGGAGATGGGTATATCACCCCAATATCTAGCGACTTGATAATCTCCTTTTTTACCATCTCTTGCATGGGCGGATTTACCCTGCGCTAGTGCTCGATGCCAGGCACACAATTATCCTCCAATTTAAACTTGTGTGTGCATATGCCCGGAGGAATCCCTATAATGCCTACAATGGTCTAGCCAATAACTCTTTTGAACTTTTGGAGGACCACCAACAATACTTTAACCTAATCTTTCTGAAGATCTGTAGCGACAATCACCAGAAGAGCGTTACTAGTGCTCGAAAATGCATTCCTTAAGTGTTGGGGCAGGTCCTTGAGTTCCACAGTAGGAGGCTCCTCAATAGAAGGTTTGGTTGGCAGAATCAGTCTATTCTATATCCAAGTCCAACTTCTTGGGGACAAATGGTTTGGTTCCCCTGCCCTAAAAAGCATTCACAGTGTCCTTCTACCCCTTGATACTATCCTCTGGGAAGTTCATTAACACCACCACTAGTGTGTCCATGCTCATCTTTTCTTCAAATAGAATCTCAGACAGACAATCGTCCTTCATATCCATGACGAACATTACAGCTACCTCTTTAGGTCTCTTCATTGCAGCACATGCATTGAATTTTACCAGCTCAGTGTTCAGTCGAAAGGTAAGCTCCCCACTCCATATTTACTAATGCGCAGCCAGCCACCAAAGATGGTCTCCCAAGGATGATAGGAATATCAAAATCCACCTGATAGTCCCGAATGACAAAATCCTTAGGAAAGATAAACTTACCCACACGGACCAACACGTCACACAAAATCCCCATGGGCCGCTTCACTGATATATCTACCATTAGTAGTCACATTGTAGTGGGTGTGGGGGCTCCTAAGCTGAACTGCTTATAGATGACCAATAGCATCAAGTTGATGCTGGCACCCAAGTCACAGAGAGCCTGTGGAAAGTCATAGACTCCAATAGTACACAGGATAGTAGAAGCTCCTGGATCTTCCTTCTTCTCAACCATGGATCTTGTAAAATGGGACTACAGTGATGAAGATTGTTTGCCAGTGATGATGTTCGTGCTCCAATAAGAAAGTGATTGTTGTCAGTAATTAATCTAACCAGACGTTAGGGTCGAATCAATAGGGACGACAAGGCTTGACTATAGAAATTCACTTCCAATCATTTCAAGCATCGATTACTAAAATCTTTAAATAAGGGGGGCGAATGGTCTGTGGTTTAAGAATAAAAGTAAAAATAAACACTATATTAACTAGCGGGAAGACACTCAAACTTAGGGACAACTTGGGAATTGTGTTCTCTATGATTAGTTGACTTGATTACCCTAGACAGCCTAACTCTGATTGGGAATTCAAATGAGGGATGGTAAGTTAGTTTCTTCTAGCCCTCTTGTGAAGGTGAAGGTCAAATTTCACCATGGCGCATGGTCGGAAACCATGGTGTGCCAACTAACCATTACCCATTGTCCGAGTCAGCCTCCCTTTGGCCAGGATTGGATGATTAGACGAGAACACATCAATTAAAACCTATTATTTCTTTTTCTTTTTCTTTTTCTTTTCCTTTTCCTTACTACCTTGGTCGGGATCATGATAGTAGGCGGGGTTTGGTGTTGGCCACCACCACATGTCAATCAAAATGAAGGGAAGCAAACAATACATGCAAAATCCCAATCAAAGAAGTGCATAAAGTCTAGGTTATTTCAACTCAAATACTGATGGTTCCCACAACCCCAAGTTCTGGGTACTTAGCTAGTCATGGATAAGGCAAAATCAACAATAGTGCAAATAGAAGACACAATTGAGAGTTTACCCAAAACAATGAAGAACAAGAACACCACAAGATGCAAACCACAAGCTTGGATTAATAGAGAATGAGTAAAATGTGGGAATATTCAAGAGAATCTACACTAAACCCTAGAAAATCCCTTAGAATATTCAAGAGAGAATATTCAAAGTGTTCTCTACAATATTCAATGTATTAGCTCCCTTGTCTAAAACCCTATCATTAAGTATTTATTCTATTTACAATTTAAGCCTAGAAGTTAAATTAAAAAGACAGCTGGCAGTAGGTACGTCGACAGGAACGACTTGTAGGGTGACCTACGAGTCGTAATCGGGGTTTCGTAGTAGGCACTTTGCATTTTGGGCTTGATTGCTATGACCCACTGGTACAAGTTATTGCTTGGGCTATGACTCGTATGCGCCTCTCATAGTCTAGGCCTTAAGTTCTTGGTCCAAACTTTTAGCTCTCTGTTTCTTGCTATGAACCCACCTATATGAGTCGTAGTGAGACCTGCAACGCGTAGAGTGGCCTGGTAGGGCTGACATCCATTTAGTAGATTTCTGATTTTTGCTCACTATTTCTTGCTATGAGAACACCCTATGACTTGTAGCTTAGGCTACGACTTGTAGGAAGGCTCATATGTCCTACACTTTAGCAAAATTTGCATTTTTCTCCTAAAATCATGCCAACCTGTCTTTTATGAAATAACAACATAAAAACACATAAAAACCATAAAAAGTCGCATTAAGAACTCACAAAATCCTTTGTTTTAGGTATCAAATGTGTTGTATTTTGACAGCATATCAACACCCTCAACTTAAAACAGTTTCTTGTCCTCAAGTGAGGACTCAATCTAAGCAGACAATGAGAAACATAAAGCAACTACTCTAACAACATACACATCATTTAGCACTCATTCAGGTACCAACGTTCACCTTTAAAACCTGATTGTAATGCTACTAAGTAGACCAAAACATCAAGATGTATCTGACAATCAAACTATGACAAGTAAAGGAGTATCAAAAATGTACAATCACTGAATTAGTCATATGCCAATCATGCAGTGCAAATGCCGTCACTGAAAAGAAGTCTTTCTTTCTCACTCAAAAAACATTTAAAATTCAGGGACTGTGCAAGCATTCTCACTCTGACAAATGAAATTCATGCGAAATGACTAACACCATAGGCTTGCCTATATACTCAACTTCTGGATTGGTGACAAAGTGGATTCGGACCACGTTACGACTTTATGGCTTGTAACGTAGGCTCATGGGGATTTGGTATGGCATTTTAGGCAAGTAATTACTAGAAGCTATCCTTGAACCATGTTTATCAAAACTCTTAACTTCATAACTCAACTATTTTCACTAGATCCTCCTTTATTCTCCTTTTTCAAGCTTTTTCGGGTGCTTTCTTTCTCTTTTTTAGCTGTGCATTATTTTTTAACTCTTTTTTTGCTATTCTGTTCAATCCAAGACAACTTTTCTTTTCTTTTTCTCGCATGACACGTTATTTTTCATTTCTTTCTTTCTTTCCCTACTAATCACCTCATTTACATCATTTTACCATAATAAAGACCACCCTTAACTTAGGCTTTTAGCCTAAGGTGAAGCACACAATATCTATTCTCCAAACTAGTGCTACTATTTGTAGCTACCCTCAACTTAGACTTTTAGCCTCAATCAAGGTTCATATTATAAAGGATAGACCAAGGACAAGATCAATGTATTTTAGAAAACAAGGCTAGGCTAGCTAGGTGTCAAAAAAGAATAGGTCCATGAAAAGCTCAAATAATTGGAGCAAGGGATCAACTATCACATTTGGTAGGTCATTTAGCAAAAGTGGTTTCACTAAAAGAACAATGTCCTAAGATTCTTTCCCAATCAACCACATCACCAATCCAATCTTAGAGTAATAAGGCAAGTTCTGAGTCCATACATAACACACACATGTGGCAAAATAAGCTTACACACACATGGTATCGCAAAAACAACCAAGTGTAGAATCACAGGTCATGGTTCAAGCATTAACTAGCCGTCTCTTTATTCGAATAAACATTGCCAAAAAATCATGCCAACTAGCCTTCTCTTTATCAGAACAAACAATGCCATATAATCATATACATGATTGCACTAATAACCAACAATCTCGATAATTTTAAGGGTATTGAGTGTACAAACATTCAAAAAGCATTTAAAGACTATATATGCCAAAAAAATTGTAACTATGATATATCTACAAATTATTTACACTACCTAAACATGTTGGTTCAATAGAAATTAACAGCATCCACAAGGAAAAAGAAACACGACATGAAAACCTTGGGATCAAAACTAGGGGAAGTTATGGACTCGAGGTTACTGAGACTTCACCCTAATCCATAACTTCCCACATTCCACCAAAAGAAAATACTTTGTCCTCAAAATGCACACATCAAGAAGAGAAACAAGGGGCATACCTTGGATTGTCTCCCAGGAAGCACCTAATTTAGTGTCGCAGCACGACTTAGACCACTCGGCTACTCAAATTTCACCAATTTCTCAAACCTTGCTCTTCCACAATTTTGCTTTTTCGTCCACCTTGATCTTATGAATTGGACCCTAATTTCGTTTCCAACTTTCTATAATGCTCAAAGGATGGTGGTATAAAATGAGGGAAAGAGTACTAGATATTACATATTCTTTGGAGTTGAGGCTCCCAATCTAAGCTTCTTGTAGACCGCAAGGGGCTTCAGATTTATGTAGGTACCTAGATCCCATGGTGCCCTTATGGTCTCTATGTTTCTAATTATGTAAGGCATGGTGGGCATCTTCTCCTCTAACTCGATGAGAGGAATGTTGATGGATGGATGTTTTCACATGAAGAAAGAGTGCTTGACCTTGCTTTCCTCATCCCTCTTCTTGAGTCTTTGAGGGAAAGGAGGAGGAGGCCTTTGGATAGGCTTGTACTGCTTTGGCTCTTCAACTAATTCATTTTCCACATCCTTGCCACACTCATTTCCATAAACCACATCCTTATTTGCATCTATCTCCGGACGAACATCTTTTAGCTCAATCGACATAGGAGGATTAATGATGCTTTTGCTACCCCTAGTAGTCACCACCGTATGATGCTCTTCATTCTCTGGAGTATGAACTGTATTGCTAGGCGATCTACCACTCTGACACTAATCAAGCAGAGTCAATACTTGACCATAATAATGTTCAAGCTTTTTGATAGCCACATAATGAGACTCTATTTTCTGATTAATGATTGTAATTTCTAATCTCATTCCACATAGAGTCTCATCCTGTGTTTTAGCCTTCTTCAGTAGGCGATTAAACATCTCCTCAATTCTAGAAATGCTTGTTCCTACATCATGATAGTGTTGTGGCATATAAGGATCATTCGTGAGACCATCTTTACTACTCCACTCGGTGTCTGGACCCTTATCTTTCTAATGATAACAACCTGGCTATCTCTGTAAGAACATTCTCTTCATGGGTCCAATCATAGTTTCCCTGACCTTGGCGCCAATGGTCTTGATTGGACCATGGGACGTTGGTTTGAAAACCCTCATCTGATCAGCTGAAAACCAAGTATCCTTCTCATAGTATAGCTCCTTGTACATGGATGTATCTGAAGGCTAATGTTGAAATCAGGACACTACACAAATCTCTCTCTTTTTTTTAACGCCATGGAAAGAAATAAAAGAAAACAAAAACAAAAATAAAAGTAAAATATAAGAGAATTAAGAAATCATTACTTGAACTAACTAATAGTAAAATCAAGTCAAGAACCTAAAAGTATTCCCGGACTATGATGTTGTAAGTTTTGATGATGTTCACGCTGCAATAAGAAAGCGATCGCTGTCAACAATTAACCTAACTAGAGTTTCGGGTCAAATCCACAGGGAATACAAGGTTTGACTATAGAGATTCACTACCAATCCTTCAAGCATCGAATACTAAAATCTCTAAATGGCGGGGGGCGGGTTTCTGTGATTTAAGAACAAAAATAAACTAACTGTGCGGGAAGACACTCAAATTTAGGGACAAATTAGGAATTGTGTTCCCCATGATTCGTTGATTAGATTATCCTAAATAACATAACTCTAATTGAGAATTCACATGCAGGACAGTAACTTAGGTTCTTCCAGCCCTCTTATGAAGGTGAAGGTCAAATTTCACCATGGTGCGTGGTCGGCAACCATGATATGCCAACTAACCTATACCCATTGTCCCAGTCAAACTTCCCTTGATTAGAATTGGTTGATTAGACGAGAACACATCAATCGAATGCTGTCATTTACTTCCCTTTTCCTATTCGTCACTATCTTGGTTGGGATCGTTATAATAGGCGAGGTTTGGTGTTTGCCACCACCAAATATAAATCCAAATGAAGGGAAATTAATAATATATGCAAAATCCCAATTAAATAAATGCACAAAGTCTAGGCTATTTCAAGTCAACTACTCATGGTTCCCACAACCTTAAGTTATAGGTGCTTAGCTACTCATGGCTAAGGAAAAATCAACAATAATGCAAATAAAAGACATAGTTGAGAGTTTTTCCAAAACAATGAAGAAGAAGAACACCACAAGTTACAAACCACAAGCTTGGATTGATAGAGAATGAGTATAATGTAGGTTTTGCAATCCCCAAAAATGGGTCTTCAAATTAATAGTGAGAATCTACACTAAACCCTAGAAAAACCCTTAGAATATTCAAGAGAGAATATTCAAAGTGTTCTCTACAATATTCAATGTATTAGCTCCCCTGTCTAAAATACTACCATTAGGTATTTATACTATTTACAATTTAACCCTAAAAATTAAATAAGAAAGATAGCTGGCAGTAGGTACGTCGCACAGGTACGACTCGTAGGGTGACTTATGAGTCGTAATTGGGGTTTCGTAGTAGGCACTCTGCATTTTGGACTTGACCATTATGACCCACTAGTACGAGTTGTTGCTTGGGCTACGACTCGTATGATCCTCCCACAGTCTAGGCCTTTAGTTCTTGGTCCAAACTTTTATCTCTCTATTTCTTGCTACAAACCCACCTATACGAGTTGTAGTGAGACCTATGACTCGTAGAGTGGCCTCGTAGGGCTGACCTCCACTTTGCAGATTTTTTTTATTTTTGCTCACTGTTTCTTGCTATGTGATCACCTTATGACTCGTAGATCAAGCTATGACTCATAGGAAGGCTCGTATGGCCTGTAATTCAGCAAAATCTGCACTTTTCTCCCAAAATCATGCCAACCTATTTTCTGTAATAACAACACAAAAAACACATAAAAACCATAAAATTCACATTAAGAACTCGTAAAATCCCTTGTTTTAGGTACCAAATGTGTTGTATTTTGACAGCACATCAGCACTCTTAACTTTGAATTGTTGCCTCTCCTCAAGTGGCAACTTAATCTTAGCAGATAATGAGAAACACATAGCAGCTACTGTAATGGCATATACATCATTTAGCTCTCATTCAGGTACCCAACTCTCACTTTCAAAACATAATTGTAAATCTACTAAGCAGACCAAAACACTAAGATGTATCCTGTAATCCAACTATGACAAGTAAAAGAGGATTAAAAATCCACAATCACTAAATTAGTTATATGCCAATCATGTAGTGCAAATGCCCTCACAGAAAAGAAGTCCATCTTTCTAACTCAAAAAGCATTTAAAATTCAGGGACTGTGCATGCATTCTCACTCTCACAAATGAAATTCATGCAAAACGACTAACACCATAGTCTTGCCTCTATACTCAACTTTCGAATTGGTGACAAAGTGGATTCTTATCACTTTAGGACTTTAAAGCTTATAACATAGGCTCATGGGGTTTTGGTATGACATTTAAGGCAAGTAGTGACTAAAAGCTAGGCTCATGGGGTTTTGGTATGACATTTAAGGCAAGTAGTGACTAAAAGCTATCCTTGAACCATGTTTATCAATACTCTTATATTTATAACTCAACCATTTTCACTAGATCCACCCTTATTCTCCTTTTCCAAGCTTTTCTTGGGTGCTTTCTTTGTCTTTTTCAGCTATGCCTTATTTTTGGACCTTTTTTTTGCTATTCTCTTCAATCCAAGGCAACTTTTCTTTTATTTTTCTCACCCGACATATGATTTCTTCATTTCTTTCTTTCTTTCCCAACTAACCAGCTCATTTTCATTACTTTACCACAATAAAAGCTACCATCAACTTAGGCTTTTAGCCTGAGGTGAAGCACACGATATATAATCCCCAATCCAGGGCCACTATTTATAGCCACCCTCAACTTAGGCTTTTAGCCTCAATCAAGGTTCACATGTTCAAGGATAGACCAGGGCCAAGATCAAGGTATTTCATAAAACAAGGCTAGGCTAGCTAGGTGTTAAAAAAGAATAGGTACATGAAAAGCTCAAACAATTGGATCAAGGGATCAACTATCACATTTGGTAGGTAATTTAGGCAAAAGTGGATTTCACTAAAAGAACAATGGCCTAAGATCCTTTCCCAATAAACCATATTACCAATCCAATCTTAGAGTAATAATACAAGTTCTGAGTTCATACATAATACATGAATGCGGCAAAATAAGATCACACACATGGCATCGCCAACACAATCAAGTATAGACTCACGGGTCATGCTTCAACCATCAACTAGCCTTCTCTTTACCAGAACAAACATTGCTAGGTAATCACATGCATGATTATACTAATAACCAACAATCTCGAAAATTTTGATGGTACTGAATTTACAACCATTCAAAAAGCATTTAAAGACTATATATATGCCAAAAGACAATAACTACTATATATCTACAGATTATCTACACTATCTAAACATGATGATTCAATAGAAATTAAAAGCATCCACAAGAAAAAATAACCACGGCAAGAAAACCTTGGGATCAAAATTAAGGGAAGCTATGGACTCGAGGTTACTTAGACTTCACCCTAACCCATAACTTCCCACACCCCACCAAAAGAAAATACTTTGTCCTTAAAGTACACACATCAAGAAGAGAAACAAGGGGCATACCTTGGGTTGCCTCCCAGGAAGCGCCTGATTTAGTGTCGCGGCACGACTTAGACCACTCAACTACTCAGACTTCACCAATTTCTTAAACCTTGCTCTTCCACAACTTTGCTTTTTCGTCCACCTTGAACATATGAATTGGACCCCTAATTTCTTTTCCAACTTCCTATCATGCTCAAAGGATGGTGATATAAAAATTAAGGGAATGAGTACTAGATATTGCATATTCTTTAGAGTTTAGGATCCCAATCTAAGCTTCTTGTAGACCGCAAGTGGCTTCAGATTTATGCTGGCACTTAGATCCCACAGTGCCCTTATGAAATCTACATTTCTAATTATATAGGGTATGGCAGGCATCTTTTCCTTTGACTCGTTGAGAGAAATATTGATGGATGGATGTTTTAACATGGAAAGAGAGTGCTTGACCTTGCTTTCCTCCTCCCTCTTCTTGAGTCTTTGAGGAAAAGGAGGAGGAGGCCTTAGGACGGGCTTGTACTGCTTTGGCTCTTTACTTTATTCATTTACCACATCCTTGCCACACTCATTTCCATAAACCATATCCTCATTTGCATCTATCTCCGCATGAACATCTTTTAGCTCAAACGACATAGGAGGATCAATTATTCTTTTTCCACCCTTAGTAGTCACCGCCATAAAATGCTCTTCATTCTCTGGAGTATGAACTATATTGCTAGGCGATCTACCACTCCGACACTGATCGAGCAGAGTCAATACTTGACCACACTGTTGTTCAAGCTATTTGATAGACACACAATCAGACTTTTTTTTCCAGATTAATGATTGTAATTTAAGATCTCAATCCATGCAGTGTCTTGTCCCGTGTCTCAGCCTTCTTAACAGGCGATCAAACATCTTCTCAATTTTCGAATTGCTTGTGCCTGCATCGTGGTGGTATGTTAGCATGTAAGGATCATTCCTAAGACAATCTCTACTACTCTACTTGGCGTCTGGACCCCTATTTTTCTCATAATAACCACCTTGGGTATCTCTGTAAGAACATTCTCTTCCATGGGTCCAATCATAGTTTCCTTGAACTTGGCTCCAATGGTCTTGATTGGACCATTGTACGTTGGTCTGAAAATCCCACATCTAATCAGCTGAAAATCAAGTGTCCTTCTCATAATATAGCTCCTCATACATGGGTGCACGTGAAGTGTAATATTAAGATCAGGGACACCACACAATCTCTATCTTTTTCTTAATGCCCTAGAAAGAAACGAAAGCAAACAAAAACAAAAATAAAAGTAAAATATAAGAGAATTAAGAAATCAAAACTTCAACTGACTAATAGTGAAATCAAGTCAAGAACCTAGCCGTATTCCCCGGCAACAGTGCTATAATATTTGATGATGTTTACTCTCCAATAAGAAAACGCTCATTGTCAGCAATTAACCTAACTAGCGGTTAGGGTCGAATCCACTGAGAATATAGGTCTTGACTATAGAGATTCACTACCAATCATTTCAAGCATCGATTACTAAAATCTCTATATATGCATGGGGTGTTTCTGTGATTTAAGAAAAAAAATAAAAATAAATACTATAATAACTATGCGGGAAGACACTCAAATTTAGGGACAACTTGGGAATTGTGTTCCCCATGATTCGTTGACTCGATTACTCTAGACAACACAACTCTAATTGGGAATTCGCATGCAGGACGGTAACATAGGTTCCTCTAGCCCTCTTTTGGAATTAAAGGTCGAATTTCACTATGGCGCATGGTCGGAAACCATGGTGTGTCAACTAACCAGTATCCATTGTCCCAATCAACCTCCTCTTGGTTACGTTTGATTGATTAGATGAGAACACAGAATTGAATGTTTTCATTTACTTCTCTTTTCCTATTCATCACTACCTAGGGTAAGATCATGATAGTAGGCGGTGTTTGGTGTTGGCCATCACCAAACATCAATCAAAATGAAGGGAAATAAACTATACATGCAAAACCCCTATCAAAGAAATGCACAAAGTCTAGGTTATTTCAAGTCAACTACTCATGGTTTCCATAACTCCAAGTTGTGGGTGCTTAGCTAGTCATTGCTAAGGCAAGATCAACCGTAATGCAAATAGAAGGCATAGTTGAGAGTTTACCCAAAATAATGAAGAACACGAACACTACAAGTTGCAAACCACAAGCTTGGATAAATGGAGAATGAGTACAATGTAGGTTTTGCAATCCCTTAAAGTGGGTCTTCAAATTAAAAGTGAGAATCTTCACTAAACCCTAGAAAAAACCTCAGAATATTCAAGACAGAATATTCAAAGTGTTCTCTACAATATTCAATGTATCAGCTCCCCTATCTAAAACTCTATTATTAAGTATTTATACTATTTACAATTTAACCCTAAAAATTAAATAGAAAAGATAGCTGCCAGCAGGTATTTCACGAAGGTACAACTTGTAGGGTGACCTACAAGTCGCAATTGGGGTTCCATAGCAGGCACTTAGCATTTTGGATTTGGCTGTTCTGACCTACTGATATGAGCCATTGCTTGGGCTATAAGTCGTATGCTCCTCTCGTAGTCTAGGCCTTCAGTTCTTGGTCCAAACTTTTAGCTATCTATTTCTTTCTATGAACCCACTTATACGAGTCATAGTGAGACCTATGACTCATAGAGTGGCCTTGTAGGGATGACCTCCACTTAGTAGAGTTCTAATTTTTACTCTCTATTTCTTTCTATGAGATCACCATACGACTCGTATCTCAGGCTACGACTCATAGGAAGGCTCGTATGTCCTGCACTTCAGCAAAATTTACACTTTTCTCCCAAAATCATGCTAACCTATATTTTCTGCAATGACAAGATAAAAACACATAAAAACCATACAAAGTCGCATTAACAACTCGCAAAATACCTTGTTTTAGTTACAAAATGTGTTTTATTTTGACAGCACATCAGCCAGCTCGATCGTGGTTGTCCTCTTCTTGGTGACTAAGTCTTTCATGAACTTAGTGTAGCCTAGCATCTGCTCAAGTGCTTCCACTAAAGGGATATTCACTGACAGCTCTTCCAGCATAGACAAGAATTTCTAAAACTTTCCATCTTCACAACCTTCTTCCTCAACCTCTGTAGGCATAGTGGTGGTGGCTTGGGAATGGCCGGTAGAGACTGGGTTATTGGTTTGTCTGACTCTTGGGCATCTTTAACAACCTTTGGCCCTACTAGTGCCACATTGATCTCTTCACTCACATCATCAACATGCAGTTCCACAAGGTCAGGCACTTTGCGTTCAGCTTTACCAATACCTGCATCACTATCTACAACAGGGTCAAAAAGTACCTTACCACTCCTCGTGGGTACTGCGATGCAGTGACCATCATTTTTTAGGTTCTGAATAGTATCACTAGGAAGTGACTCATCTTTCCTCTGATTCAATGAGGCTGACAATTGCCCCATCTGCTACTCTAGTTGCTTAATCGAGGTAGAGTGTGAGTAGGCTAGTTGCCGAACATTGGACATTTCTCCTCTCATATCTCGCACCATTGCCTCAATGGGCTCTACCTTGTTAAGAACCTTTCCTATCATCTTCTTTAGTTTCGAGTTTCCACTACTATCATTTTGACTCTCACGATTCCTATAGTTATCTTGGTTTTGCCAGTTCCCTTGGTAGTTGTCACAACTATAGTTCTGACCTTGGTTACTAGAGTTGAATGTCCAGTAACCCCCTGGCTGCCCAAGAGGTTAGCCTTCTCATTATATTTATAGAATTGATCATCACACCTGGATGTTGTATCCACAACTTTCACTTTCTCTAGTCCATGTCTAGGTCTCATTCATCCTCATTTTTCCTTTGTTCCACAGTCATCTCGAAGATAAACCCAGAACAGTCTCTATCTCTGGTGTACCATGCCCTATTGTTCTTGGCTACCTGGTCCAAGATCATGACAATGTCTTGAAACATTCTAGACATGTATGATCCTCCACATACTACATCCACAATGGGCTTAGTCACAAAGTTGCAAGACCTGTAGAAAACTGCTTTCAACTGTTTATCCGTGAGATAGTCGTTGGGACATTGCTTGAGCTTCTTCTTGAATCTCTCCCAAGTTTCATATAGTGTTTCATTCGACAGTTTCTTGTGAGATCCAATCTCATATTTGATCTTGAACTATTTTGATGCAAGGAAGAAGCTCTCTAGGAAAGCCTTTTTTAACTCTTCCCAAGTGCAGATGGAATCATGAAGAAGCTTATTTAGCTACTTTGTCACCTCACCAGAAAGAGACAATAGGAATAACCTCAACCTGAGTGGTTGCTGACTAACCTTTAGAATTTCGGATGATTGGCATGTCGCCAAGAAGTTCATGACATGCTGATTTGTGTCCTCAATTTTCTGCTCCTTTGAACAACCCCTTCAATTGTAGTATCTGCAGTATAGAGCTAGTGATAGTGAACTTGACACCTGCAGGCGGTGGGGGAAGCATGATTACTCCAGTGGTCCCAGCACCTTCATCATCATTATTCGCTACTTGGGGCTGCTGGGGACCTTGAGGTCACAAATCATGTTGTTGATGCAGGGGTGGCACTGGTGGCACCCCATTACCAGCAAGGTCATCTTCACCCATACTGTCATTTTCCCCATCTGTAGGATTTAGCGCCAACTCCCTCTGTCTTGCTGCTTCGCATTCTTAGGTATTCATTTTATAGATCAACTTAGTGAGCTTGGGGTCGTAGGAAATAAGTTCTTCACCCTTACTTTAGGTGTTTGGCATGCAACGCTAGCTCCCTACAAAGAACAAAAACAAGAAATAAAAATAAAATTAGCGACTAGTATTACACACTGAAAGTAGCAACTAATAGACTATTACTTCGCCATATTCCCCGGCAATGGCACCAAATTTAATACGGTCAATTTTACACTACAAAAAGAATAGTAAAGTCATCGTTGATCAAATATAGAACTCAATAAAAGTTGACGTCGATTCCACAGGGAATGCGTGAGAATGAATCTATTAGCACCCTTTTTCAAATGTAATATTTATTCCCAAAATAAAAATACATAAAGTAAATGGGGGGTTTTCATTTTTGCAAACTACATTATTAAAGTAATGAAAGAGTATAAAGACTACTAGATTTCAAACAATTCATGTGAAGCTAGGATTATGTTCCCCGTGATGTTTAATATGATAGCCAAATCTATGTGGTAAACTCGTTCATGATAACATATACAAGATCAAACAAGTTATGTAACACCTAATTCACCTTTCTGTCCTTTTTAACCCTTTTGTTGGACCCTAGTATACTCTCACGTTCTAGTCTCACACACTTAGACTATATTAAAAATCCTGAATTTTTATCATAGAATTCTTTTCCTAATCACTACATCCCTTCCGGGCATGTAACAAATACAGACTTACCCTAATACATCGACTCATTAAGGAAGAAGTCAAAGTGAAGAATACTATGTTATATACGATAATCATTCCCGAGATTCACCCCAAATTCATCCATCTTATTTATTTGTCATGGTTTTTACAACCCTAGTTGTTGGATAGCCTAGCATATTCAAGAAATATAGCCCATAAAAGTGTGAAGAATTCATTATATAGAACTTAGTATTGAAGAAGTAATGAATCCACGGATAACAATCTCAAGCCAGATAATTGGAATCCAAGAATTCAATGAAAATAAATGCAAAATAGTGTTCTTCTCGTGTTCTCTGTCTCCAATAGTCAAAGACCGAGTAAAAATAGAATAATATATATACAAGGAAAAACCTAATCTAACTTAAAATAGGAAAAATAGCGTTAGCATAGGTACGGGCTAGTACACGGCCCGTGAGGCTCCAAACGGACCGTAAAATGGTCCAAGAATCAACACTTGGTCTTCAAATTATGTCATCTCTTCACGTGTAGAGGTACGTCTCGGGTGAGGGTTCACGGTTCATGACCCTTGCCTTTGTGCTTTTCTATGTTGTCCACTTGGCTCCTCAGCCTCACGGCCTACGTCACGGTCTGTGGTTGGTCACACGGCCCGTAATGAGCCCCGTCTCTTGCCACTTGTATAATTTTTGTAACTTTTGACAGTGACTCCTCTACTTCATGTCAACTTGACACCGTATGACATGGTCCTTATCGCTACCCATAGCCCGTGAGAGGGACCGTGAGACATGCCTTGGTCCATTTTTGCTCTAGTTCCTTTGCCATGCTTTCTGCCCATGTTCATCACACCAAGTCTAAGGCCACGATAGGCCTTACGGTTCGTGGAGTGACATACAAATCGTAAAGGCACCCGTGGTCTTTCAGTTGGTTCCATTTTTCCTTCATTTGCCTGGGCTACACCCACATGGCCTTTTATGGTCCATGTGATGCTACAAAAGCTGTGGAGGCCTCCATATGCCAACACTTGAGCTCTTTTTTACTCATTTTCTTGTATTTCACCCATTTCTCCATGCCTTAACCACTTTTCCTGAAAAATACCAAAAACACACATCAATACATTAACTTTGCTTGGGAACGTGCAAAAATTATTCGTTTAAAGTATTATAAAAGTCATATTTCTATGACTCATTAGTGGGACCAGGATTTACCATTGCTAAAGTTTGTATATAATAATAGCAACCATTCAATCATACGAATGACACCATTTGAAGCCTTGTATGGTCAGAGGTGTTGATCGCCCATTGGATGGTTTGACTCGGGTTCAACAGATGTGTTGAGTGTAGATCTATTCATACATGCCATGGATTGGCTTTATTTGATTTAGGGTAGACTTTTCTAGCTCAGAGTTAACGGAAGAGTTATGTTGATCAAAGGACTAGGCCTCTTGAGTTCTCTTTTAGTGACAGTGTTTGACTGAAAGTGTCACCTATGAAGGTTCTGATGAGATTCGGGAAGATGGCCAAACTAAACCTAAGGTTCATTGGTCCATTTGAGATTTTGAAGAGATTGGTGAGGTGGGCTATGAATTGGCTTTAACACAGAGATTATCTTCAGTGTATCCTATTTTTCATGTTTCTATGCTCCGCCAGTACATTCCTGATGAGTCCCGTATGATCTCTTATGATTCTATTGAGTTGGGTCCAGATTTGTCCTTTGAAGAGGAGCCTATAGCTATATTGGACAGGCGGATCTAGATACTGAAATCCAAGGACATACCTTCTGTGAAGGTCAGCGGCAGCACCATTTTATTGATTTGGCTACTTCAGAGTTAAAGTCAGATATGCAGGCCAGATATCCTTTCCTTTTTGAGGCTCCAGGTATCTTCTTTTACTTTATGTTCATGGACGAACATTATTTTTAGTGTGAGGCCCACGACACCTCGAGATACTTCTGATCATAGCCTGTGATTCCTTGAGATATTTGAGTACATGGTCTGCAATGCCCTCGGGTTCTATCTTGTAGCTTCAACTTAATAGATGTGTATATTGGCCCTGTAATGATCGTGATTCCACCTCATATATGGCCTACGATGCCATTGCATTCATGCATTGTAGCATTGATTGTATTTACTATCTTTACTTGCTCCTATACAAGTTTATATTGTGTACTAACCCTTTTGATGTAGGTGATAGGATTCCTCATTATTACATACTTGTTCAATTTCTCTTATCCAGTTGGTTGAACCTACTGTGTACATTTTATTGTACTCACCCCTACTTTGTTTTCTCCCTATACATCGAGAACTAGGAGCCGCATAGGGTAGTTGATTCACTCTTGTTGAGTTCTTCTGTACATATATAGATTTTATGTGTGAGGCTCAAACTTCAAATCGCCCTAGATCATTGAGACCTCTTTTATGTTTTCTTTTCAGACTTTGTATCAAATATTATCAACATTGTATTTTATTCGACAAAGTTTCATTTACTCTATTATTCAACTTTACATACTCTTGTACTCATGACTCTAGGTTTTGGGATTTGCTTACGTTTTGTTGCAATTGTTTCCGCTTTACTTTATTTTCTATAGTTGCGACCTGATTTTGGATCGTGACAAAAATTCATTTGTCAATATGGTTTGGTCAAACTTCACATATTATTGTTTGGGTTCTTGTTTAGTACATAAGATTACTTATCAAGTTTGCACACTTTCTTTCCGTTAAAGCCCTCAAATTATTCCCTGTAAATTTCTTCTTCCAAATCTACTTAAAATTATGTTCATATTAATTTACTTAATGTAAAGGTCATATGCCACAACTAAAGCAATTAACATCGGAATGGAAGAAATCCTAGTTAGTTGTCATGACCCAATCTGCTAGACCATGCGAGCACCTACTCTAAAACCTAGATAGGAGAGTTCTAAATTTTCAACCAATTAAATTATGTGAAAGATGAAAATATAGAAGATAATATTGAAAAGGTCTTTAAATTATCAAGTACATAGTTAAAAATCTAGTTTAAAGTTTTAATAAATACATCTAACAGTCCCAAGAATTCTAGTGTGAGCAGGTACAAAATTTTCTATGAATTTAGGTAAATAAAATAATGACATAACTTCTACCATGAGGAAGGAAGAGTAGAAGCTGTTGGAGATCATCTCCTTCTTTACCTAAGGAACATCACTGATCCTACAATTGGACTAGACCAAAATAGTATAACAAGAGTAGTATCAGTAAAATTAACATGTATTGCTAGGCATCATCATACAACCCAAAACCTACCACACAATATAAAGTAAATATCTAGAAACAAGCATTCAATAACGCATCGTACACCTAATCTTTTACTCACATAGTATTACCATTTCAATTATCTTAATCATCCTTAGTATTTGACATGATCTCAGCCTTGTAATTACGCTACTTCCAACTCTAATGCCAATCAAGGCCTAACCTTTCTATTCCTCATAAATAATAGGAGTTATGAACTCAAAACTTCTAACTTGATCTATGCAATATATTATTTTAGCTTAATCATTCTCAAGTATGACTGCCTTAAAGTGTTTAGTAGCTCATTTACAAGATGGGCATATTAAGATAATTGAGATTTATCTCTCAATACCCATATTTTCCCATTATGGCGGGACCTAACTCACTATAATTACCCTACAATAGTAGGATTTCTCCCGCCAGTGTGGCCTATATAGGACAAAAGCTCAGACTTTCTTTTTTATACCCCATTAAAATACATAACAATAGTATTAAAAATTTTGAATCTATGTCACCAATTCCTTTCTTAACAATACCTTCAACCACTCTCCACTTAGTCATATTCAACCCCATACCCAATTCAATGAAATATAACCAACAACTATAACGGATTTGTAATTCTCCAGAAGTTTGAAGCTGAGACCAAGGCAAAACTTCAAAAATTTGAGTACTAGACTGGAACCATGAGACCTTTTTAATGGGTCATAATGTGTTTCACGGATCATAAAAGTTGGGTCGTAGATGGACAATTGAAGTAAAGAAAAATTTTCTAAGTTAAGAAAGATTTTATGAGTTAGCTTACAGGTCGTAGTATTGCTTACGACTCATAATAAGAGATTGTAAATAGGAACCTGAAAGTTGGAACTTTGGTTGAGTATTTAGGGGAGGGGGTGTTATGAGACGTGTTTACGACTCGTGATCTCTTTTACAAATCACAAATAGTGTTCGGGGTTTTGTAGCCTGAGTTAAAGGGTTTTGGATCATTTGTACAAATGATAGGACAATTCATAATTTTAATTACGAACCATGGAAGGTGCTCGTCGAATGAAGATCAGAAGGTAGAAAAATTTATAAAACCTAGGTTCTACGAGACCCAAAGTATGGGTCGTACTTGCATTTATGGTCCGTAAATTAGCATTCGTACTTTGGTCTAGCCAATTTAATGAAGGACATTTAGGTGAGTTCCTATCTATTTTATTTCTAATCTATGCTTTTTTAAGACTACGTGGTCACTAATATTTACCTGTACTACCCTTTTACCCTTCATTCCCAAATCATTCACTCCAAAATATTCTAATTCTCTCAAGTTCCCTCTTCCTCAAGTTTAAGAGAAAATCAAACCTAGGGTTCAAGTTCCTATTCTAAATCAAGGTTCTTCCATAGATTTTCCATCAAAGTATGTGAGTTTCATTCATAGGTTAATGGAGACCAAAAATATTTCCTACTCCATTCCTTAATTCCAATTATGCAACTCTTTGTGGGTTCTCATATTATGATTCCAAATGTTTATATTATGATTCTATTGATGTTAGTTAGGATATATTATTATGAAATAATATTTAATTTCATGGGAAGAATGTTATATCTTGAATATCTATATTATGAAAGTTAGTGAAAGATATTGGATGAGTTTCCTAAATTTGGTTCTAAATTGAGGGATTCTACTACCCATATGCATGAAAAACTATAAACTAAGTTGGTTTACTTGAAGTTCATGAATTTATCTGAGGTTTCTTTACAAGCTAATTTGGGAGTAATGAAGATTATGACATGGGTTCCTAAATTATTTTTCAAATAGATGAATTCTACAACTCTTATACATAAATAACTAGTAATTTTTATGATTTCATGACTATTTATGATTTTTTTTCTTACTTATAGAACCTTGGATTATGAAGTTGATGTAGGGTTCTTTGGTTTTACTTTAATTCATACTTCATTTATTATTATTATACATGAATCAAGTCTAAGTCACCTGAATTTCATGAATTCGTAAGTAACACTTTTATTATCCAGTAAGAATAGTATCTTTTTAAGGTATTAATTGGCACAACTTCATTGATCAAATCTTTCTCAGAATTCACTGCAAAATTGTCTAAATAAATTGTTGATAAAAATAATAATAAAAGTAGTATATAAATTTATTTAAGAAAATTATTAAATGAAGAAGTATTACCTTATTTGAGAAATTACTTTACCCAAGTAGATGAAACTTGTGAATAGATGGAGATGTTAATTATAAAATAAGAGAAATTTTTAAATAACGGAACTTTATTAGACTCAACTGTCATGAACCAACTCAGGGGTCGTGATTAGCGCCGATTGGGCACCCAAACAACATCAAACTGGATTTCCAACTATATTAGCTAAGGAATTTATACAGATTTCGGCAGAGTTTCCTCTGTTTTACTGACTATCCACACCTGCAGCAGCAATCCTAGAAGATCACAAACATCTATCCACATATATACATATACATACGCGGGCCGACAAGGTCACCGCTGCGGTAGAACCGCCCAACAAAAGTACCCTACATACGTAATCATGTCACAGGCAATATCCCATACCCACATGTATCGACAGACCTCTAAACATATAGACTGAATCATAAGACGGGACAGGGCCCCGTCATACCCTCGAATATACATAGATGCAAAATATCGAAAATAAGAGTACGTGTATATAGATAAAATTCTGCTTCTGAGGCGAGGGAGCACTTCAACGATAAGCAGAGATCCTAAGAAGATGTCTCTCTAACTTGTGCATCAGTACCTGTGGGCATGAAATGCAACCCCCCGAAGGAAGGGGGTCAGTACGAAATACATACTGAATATGTAAAGCGGAAAGTACGAAACATATATGAGAGTAAACATCCAAATAAAAATATATGGGCCAAACCTGTATGCAAACATCAAAATAATCCTTTATTTAAAATATCAAAATCATGCATATTGGATGGGAACGATGGCGACCTCTAAACTCGCGCCATACCACAGCATAAAACCAGAAGTTTCAAATCTCCGACAACTCCAACACAAATCCCAACTGTAGCCCAAGTGAGCCGAGGCGACGGTGCCATGCACTCACGTCATGGGATAGGTGAACCAGGGAGACGGTGCCAAGAGTTCACGTATCGTAATGCATAAAGGTCATCATACCCGTTTATTGAGCCGACGCGACGGTGCCATGCACTCACGCGAGCAGGGGCGAACTCGGCCCAGCACTCACACGTCATGATGCCATCCCAAGCCCAGCTCCTTATGTCTCCAAGCTAAGCAAAGCCGGCCCATGGGCAAACCGACCCGCCGTATCCAACCTACTTTGGAATATATATACATATAATTATACATGCGGACGAAATAACCGGCCCAAAAACCGGTGAATAGGGCCAAAAGGGCACGAATAGAATTGTGAGAATCATATGCATAAAAATTAGTTCTAAAAACTTAGTAATGTGCAAAATGTTTATTTTCAAAATGAAGAAGTTATTCTTTTATGAAATTTTGCCAAAGTTGCTCAAATTCACATTTAAAGGTAATTTCGGAACAAATTGAGTTTGTAGCTTTCTAACTATTTAATTTCGGTCAAACGAACACTATTCATGGGTTCAAAACTCAAAAATTGAAGATGAAGTAAATTTATCGTAAGATTGGCCAAAAATGAACATTGATTATTTTCAGACCCAAATTGTAAAGGAAAAG
>JAABOM020074286.1:0-35078 GCA_011800125.2 Solanum clarkiae | reverse complement strand
AATTTGAAAGTCATATTTTTCTACCTTATGTCTGGTGGGAGATCAAAGCGATCCATCGAGGACAAGAAGAGGAGCAGGCTATCGAAGAATCAACACTGATCGATTTATTTTTTAAAACTAAGAAATTTTCTGTGGATGCAGGAAAACTCACGCGAGGAAACGACTGAAGCACAAGTCACCAGCAATTTATCAAAGATTAATTCATTCTCGAAACTAAGAAGCATTCTGTGGATGCAGGAGAATTTCCACATGCCTTATTTATAGGAGAGCAGCTGAGGCACTCAAGTTACCACTGATGTGCCAAAGATCAATTCATGTTTAAAACTAACAAATTTTCTGTGGATAAGGAAATTTTTACAAATCTTGTCTGCCAGAGAACAACTGAGACGCGAACAGTCCCGTCTCGCTCAAATAGCCAATAATTCACCAGGTCAATTTATTTTTAAAACTAAAGAATTTTCTGTGGATGTAGAGAAAGTTTGGAGGTCTTATCTATAAAAGAATAGTTGAGACGCGAACAGTCCCGTCTCGCTGGAGTTGCCAATGCAGAAAATTTTTGCAGAGAAAATTTTTGCATCTACAAGAAAACAGTTGAGGAGTAAATAGTTTCGTCTCACTCAAATACCAGCAATTTATCACCTCTCATGCATCGCAGAAAGAGTCAGGAACCAGCTTATACCAATTATGCCAGTTTATTTCCCAGCTATGCCAGATGCCAGTTTATTTTCCAGTAATGCTAGTTTACTTTTCAGTTATGCCAGTTTATTTTCCAGTCATGCCAGATGCCAGTTTATTTTTCAGTTATGCTAGTTTATTTTTTAGTTATGCCAGATGCCAGTTTATTTTCCTGTTATGCAGATGCCAGTTTATTTTTCAGTTATGCTAGTTTGTTTTTTAGTTATGCCAGTTTGTTTTTCAGTTATGCCAGATGCCAGTTTATTTTTCAGTTATGCCAGATGCCATTTTATTTTTCCAGTTATGTCAGATGCCAGTTTATTTTTCAGTTTTTGCCTGTTTATTTTTTCAGTTTAGGCTAGAAACCAGGTTTATTATCTAGTTTATGCCAGAAACCAAGTTTATTATCCAGTTTATTTGCCAGGAACCAGGTTTATTTTTCCAGCTTATGCCAGAACCTGATTATTCTATTTCCAACTGCCAAGAGGGTCGTTGTATATTCATCACCGATAAGGCCATTTTATTTCCGACTGCCGAGAAGGCCGTCGTATACTCTTTTCCAGGACCAGGTTATTTTATTTTTCAACCTCCAAGAAGATTGTTGTATATTTCCGACTGCCGAGAAGGCCGTCACATACTCTTCGCCAGAACCAGGTTATTTTATTTTTCAACCGGCAAGAGGACCGTTGTATATTCATTGCCGCTAAGGCTATTTT
This sequence comes from Solanum clarkiae, assembly GCA_011800125.2. Classification (NCBI taxonomy): domain Eukaryota; kingdom Viridiplantae; phylum Streptophyta; class Magnoliopsida; order Solanales; family Solanaceae; genus Solanum; species Solanum clarkiae. The sequence continues at coordinate 33,687 of JAABOM020074286.1, read as the reverse complement.
ATTTTCGACTGCCGAGAAGGCCGTCACATATTCTTTACTAGAACCGGGTTATTCATCGCCGATGAGGCTATTTCATTTTTTATATCACACACAAAGTTTGAGAAATATGAAAACTATTATTCCAAGTACTTTCAAGGCACATTTTCGGGCATTTTTTGGTCTCATTTTGGTGACACTCATTGTAAATAACATAAACAAAAGCAACATAAGTAGAGGAATGGTGGTTTGTCCTTGAAAGATAGGACTCACAACAATCAATTGTCTCAAATGAAATCTATCCATTCAACGGTCGATGAAGGTAATCTCTTATCCCTTCATGGTTAGATCATGTAGGCAAAAGTATGTGTTAATACATTTGAATGTACTAAGTATGGTGACATGCAATATACATGAACTTACAAAACCTGCATTCAATTTAGATAACAAGGGAACATAATATAGAAAAAAGACTATATAATGAAGAGAAGTAAAATATAAGAATATACCATGAAATTCATGATGTATGAAATGCCATAGTACTCATATATAGAGGGGATGTGACGATAATCGACATCTCAAACTTATGAAAGCTATTATATGAATTTGCTCGATGTAGACCTCCCATCGGTAAGAGAAGATTACTTGCCAAGGGTAATCAAGGCCACACCTTACGACCCAATTTTTTTTGTTTGATGGACACCTTCCTTATGACCCGGTGTTATCAGAAGGATTTCCAGATCATATCATATCAAATATGTAACCTTTCCTTATGAACCTATCTTTTAGGTAATGGTAACCATATATCTATGTTAATACATAGTGCAAAGAAAGGGAGAGGACCTTTGGAGATAGCCCTAACACCCCCAACACATTCAGTGCTAAGTCAACATCTCACAAGAACACTTATGCATATACGTTCATTCGAAAGAGGAACAAGTCATTTCAAATTCTTTCGATGCACACTTGATCTTAAAAACCAAATCATACTTTAAGTCATACTTTTCATGCATCGAAATAACTTATTAAAATAAATCGAGATGGTGTAAACACCAAAATTGCTCAAAGAGCCATATCATAGATATTTGTGTGATCACATGTAAGCATTTTTAATACTCATATGAAAACATCTTTAAATTATTGAAAACATTTTTAAATCTTTTTTGTGCACATGTAAGCATGCCAAGTCATGAAACAAAAGAGTGAAAGAATTCGGACCACTTGGAAAAGGAAAAACCTAATACCTTAGGTTTGTGTGGATCAGAAAAGATGGGGGTATCATTTTATCATGTCCTACTCCGCCCCATGTAGCATTCTTTATATGTTGATTTCTCCAAAGCACCTTAACTAAAGCTACATCCTTGTTGCAAAGCCGCTTCACTTGTAACCTCAAAACCTTCTTACCAATTAATTTCCACAACATAGAGATATGAAAAACGAGGTGAATACAACTCAATCCATAGGCAAATCCAACCTATAAGCCGTATTTTCAATCCGCTCAACAATCTTATAGGGACCTACATATCGGGGAGTTAACTTGTCCTTCTTACAAAAATGAGTTACACTCATTATGGTTGAGACTTTCACATGCACGCAGTCACCAACATGAAACTCAAGATCCCTCTTCCTAACATTACTCATTATGGTTGAGACTTTCACATGCACCCAGTCACCAACATGAAACTCAAGATCCCTCTTCCTAACATTAGAATATGACTTATGGTGACTTTGAGCCATTTTCAACCTTTCTCTAATCAGCTTCACCTTCTCCATAGCCTCCAATATCAAATCTCGGCCAATCAAAGCCATTTCTCCCAACTCAAGCAACCCAATCAGATACCTACGTCTCCTACCATACAAAGCCTTAAATGGTGTCATACTAGTGCTAGCATGAAAACTATTGTTATAAGAAAACTCAATGAGTTGTAGATGATCATCCCAGTTACCATTGAATTCCAACACATAAGCCCTCAACATGTCCTCCAAAGTATGAACGTCCTCTCGGCTTGCCCATTGGTTTGAGGATGAAAATTGGTACTTAACTTCATCTTAGTACAAAGTTGTAGATATACAACTTTGCATAATCTTTGACTCTAAAGGTAGTCCTGACTTGTAAAAAATGAGCCGATTTAGACATTTTATCAATAATAACCTAAATTAAATTAAATTCTCTTTAGGTCTGAGGCAAACTAACTACAAAGTCCATGTTCACATCTTCCCACTTCCAAGGAGGAAGCTCAATATCCCGAGCCAAACCACCGGGCCTTTGATTTTCTGCCTTCACTTGTTAACAATTAGGACATTCAGATAATAACTTGGCTATGTCCTTTTTCATACCATGCCACCAATATGCTTCTGTCAAATCATCTTGGTATATCACAAGGGAATGGAATAATGAGAATTACAGGCTTCACTCATGATCATCCTCTTAAGATTATCCACATTCGGAACACACAATTGATCTTGACACCGAAGTACACCATCTCCCCCTTGGGGAAAACCCAATCTGCTTTTTTAACAACTAACTAATTCAATTCAACTTATGACAGGTCTAGATCTTGCTTAACCTTGACATTCACAACAATAGAAGATTAACCCCTACTTTGAACATGAATATTACCATCATTAGTGTCGGCCAACCTATCACCCAATCTAGTAAAATGGTGAACATCTCTTGCCAGCTCTGTCTTCCCTTCATCAACATGAGCTACACTTCCCATAGGTACCCTACTAAGAGCATCAACTATAATATTTGCATTGTCGGGATAATATTGCACATTCTTATCATAGTCCTTAAGGAGTTCCAACCACCTTCTTTGTCTCAAGTTAAGATCTCCTTAAGTGAACATATATTGCAAACTCTTGTGATCAGTAAAAAGATCAACACGGACCCTATATAAATTGTTTCTACAAAACTTTAAAGCAAACACCACAGCCTCTAACTCAATATCGTGAGTCGGGTAATTACACTCATGCATCTTCAACTGCCTTGATACATGAGCTATCACCTTACTATGTTGTATAAGCATACAACCTAACCCAATCTGAGAAGCATCGCAATATACCACAAACCCATCTAAGCCATCCGATAAAGTCAAAATAAGAGTCGATGAAAGTCGATATTTCAAAGTCTCAAAATTTTTCTCACATTCATACAACCACACAAACTTGGCCTCCATTTAAGTCAACATGGTCAATGGAGAAGCAATAGATGAGAAATATTCAACAAACATTCTATACTAACCAAGCAACCCAAGAAAACTTTGAATATCAAAAAGAGTCAATGGTCTAGGAAAATTCTTCACGGCCTCGATCTTCTTTGGGTCAACCTTAATACCATCATTGGATAGAACATAAACAAGAAAAGATACCTTACCCAACCAAAATTCTTATTTGTTGAACTTAGAATACACTTGCTTCTCCCTCAAAGTCTAAAGAACCAATCTCGAATGATCCATATGCTCCTTCTCAATTTAGGAATAAATAAGAATGTCATCGATCAAGACAACCACAAAACTTCCAGAAAATGGATGAAAAACTATTTCATGAGATCTACAAACACAACAAGAGCATTAGTCAAGCCAAATGACATCACCACAACTTCAAAGTTCCCATACCTAGTCCAAAAAGCCAGCTTGAGAATGTCACACTCTCTAACCTTCATTTGATGATAATCGGAACAGAGGTCAATCTTTGAGAAATAGGTAGCCCCTAGAGGTTGATTAAACACGACGTCGATCCTTGTCAAAAGATAGTTATTCTTCATGGTCACCTTATTCAATTGCCTATAATCAATGCATATATGAAGAGACCCATCATTCCTTTTTTACAAATAACACAGTAGCACCCCATGGAGATATATTTTTCTTAATAAAGCCTTTCTCTAATAAATCCTTCAATTGATATTTCAACTTTTTCACAGCCAGTGCCATATGATAAAGGAGCATAGAGATAGGTTGAGTATCTAAGAGAAGATCAATGCCAAAGTCTACTTCCCTTTTGGGAGGAATACCAGGAAAATCTTCGGGAAATATATCTAGAAACTTAATTAACATCAGAACTGATTCAATCGCAGGTGACTCAGATTTCATATTTTTGATCCTTCTAATATGATAGATACACCCCTTAGAAATTATCTTCCGGTCCTTAAGGTAGGAACTGAACTTACCTTTAATAGTAGAGTCCGCACCCTTCCATTTAATAGCGGGCTCATCCGAAAATTGGAACTTGACTTTTTGGGTTCTACAATCTATAGAGGCATATGAAGCATGCAACCAATCTACCCCGAGAATAACATCAAAATCAAACATATCAAGTTCCACAAGATCACATGGGAAGACTTTATGCAACACAGAAATAGGACAACCCCAATAAACTCTATGAGCAACAATAGATGCACCCATGGGAGTATAGACTAAAATAGGCCCCCTTAAGATTTCAAGACTCAAACTAAACTTAACATCCAACAAAGATAAATTGAAACCTATATTAAGAAAAGCATAATCATCAAAATCAAAGACTTTTAACATATCAGTCATAACATTCGGAGTCTGCTCAAATTCCTAACGAGCAGATAACCTGTGTGTTTCTGGGGGCACACCTTGTGGAGCTCTTTGTTAGCCTTGACCACCTTGAGCCTATCAAGCACCAGACCTAGGGTCTAGGAGTGACATGGCAACTGGGAACTCAAGAGTCCCCAAATACGCCTCAAAGTATCCAAAATTCACATCATCGGTTTGAAATCATATTCAAATAGTAAACACATAGTTCTAAGAGATGGGACAGTAGGACTCAAGCTATGGGAATATTATAGGGAAAGGGATTAACACGGATTCACATAACACGTAGCACATAAAGACTAAAGGGGGGGTAATTATGATTCACTCTATGGGGGTAATTTAGTACTTAGGATCTTTTGCACTTCCACATCAACATACATACATAGCATAATTTCCATAATCAGTCTATACTAACTATATCCAATAGATAACCATAATCATAAAGTTTAAATACAACACATAACATATAGATCCGATAAGAGTCTACAAGATGTCCAATATTAGCTCTAGTCATAAGATAAGACAGGATCTAAGACATATCCCAGCCTCACCCTGAAAGTAAATAACACAAATGAAAGCAATATAGGTAGAGGAATGGTGGTTTGTCCTTGGAAGATGGAACTCACCACAATAAATATCTCAATTTTGATCTAGCATCAAATGGTAGATGAAAGTAATCTTCGGTCCCTACATGTTGAGATCATGTAGCCAAAACTATGCATTAGTACATTTAAATGTACTAAGTATGGGGGTACAATGCATGTAACTTACCAAAACCTGTATACAATGTTAGATAGCAAGGGAACATAATATAGAAAGAGATATATACCAAGGAATGTGAATATAACAAGATGTTATAAAAATCATGTAGCATGAAGTGCTAATTGTGATACCCTGTAACTCCATCCTCTTATGTATCCATGTTTCAAGCCTCATTTGGTTAGGTTGGGGGTGTGTTAGGTTCATGGGAGACTTCTAGTACTTAGAAGAGTTCAAGACTTCCCTAGGAGTTGAGTCTTGGGTGTTGGTTCATGCAAGGGTCAAACTTAAACAAGCAATTTTTAACATACTAGGAACTAGGTGGCCCATGGCATATCAGATGATAGCCCTTTGAGTTAGCATTCCAACATACTTGGTCTCACCTCAGTTCGAGGCTAGATGAAGGAGTTGTGACCGTTTTTGTGAGACCCTCTCATGCAGTAGTATCACACATGCCCTTTGATAGGTAGTGAGATTTTTTACAGTCCATCTAGGCTGCCTTGAGCTGGGAAAAAGACCATTTTGGTCTAAGGCATGTGACACAGCAAGTGGCACGGGCCATGTGGCTTGCCACTAACCGTGGGGAAAGGAAAGAGGGAAGGGTTCATTTTAGTGAAATTTATTTACTTTTATGCAATTATACATATTAGAAAAGCCTTAATAATAATTATTATATGTGAACAAAATAATTAAGGAAGGAAAAAAAGAAAATTAGGGCATCCATCTTATTGGACCATTTTTCTCTTAAGATGCTTTTGACATAAAATATATTTCCCCAAACTAAACAAATTTAATGACCTTATAAAAGCTTATAAACTATCTCATAAACTTATTTTTGACAAACATACACAAAATAAATCAGTTGCTTAGAGCAAGGTTGAGAAATCCTCTATTCTTTGGTAAGTGGTTGAAATTTGTCTTTAAATTGCATAATGTATAGTAATTGTGGCATATCTCATTGTATTAGATGTGTTTTTAGTGTGAATATGTTTTGGAAAGCTAATTCATATACTTAGAAAGTTTATGTTTATGCAAAAATCTAAATCTGTTTTTATGGTATCAAAATAAGGCGTGAAACACAGTGAATGTTCTGGCCTGTTTTCTATCTGAGAAGCCTTCTAGGTACAATTGTTAGTATTTTAATCACATCGTGATGTGTGAGCTATAATTTGTGATGCTTTTTAGTTCTTTCCAACCTATGACATGTATCTACAACTCTTATGGTTAAGTTGAGACATAATTTTGTAGTTATGGATTCAAAACAGTTGACTAAGTTAGCACAAGTTCTGTCCAGAGTTTTGCCATAGATATCCCTGGGGGTGTGCTATTAGTGTTTCAATTGTAAATACTTGTACGAAGGGTATTTTTAAGTGATTGTTGATCTTTATCTACCTATATTTATATACCCATAGTTTTCATGTAGATTGGAGCGCCTATGTTTTACATATACCAATTCAAAATCTAGTTGCATTGCAAGGCAGTAAAGCTGCCAAGAAGAGTGTGATTTATAAAATAAGACTCGATTTTGGCATTTATCTTGTTAGTTTCCACCTATTGAAAGTGAAAAATACTAAATGAGCATGTAAATGAGTATTAAGGTGCTCATATTGTTGTACAAACTTAAGGAAATTGATTGAAGAAATGGATGTCATATTGATCCATGACTTGGAATGAGTAGGGTTAGTTTCGTGCTAAAAGGTTCAGGTTCATGTGAAAAATTATTCTTGTTCCTTTGTCACCTGCTAGTACATTTGAATGTTATCTTGGTATTTCGACTACATTCATGTCATTTTATCTGATTGTGTTGATATATTTCAAAACTTGCATGGAACTTGTTTAATTCGCCCATTTGTACGAATTTCCTGATCACTTGACATCCTTGTGAACTTTGTCCTTCTTATTCCTCTGACTTTTTCACCATTGGCATGCCTCTCATTTGAATAAACTGCTATTGGAATTGTGAATTTTTGGTCCATCTAAGTATGGAAGTAGTCCATTGTACGCACAAATTAGAAAGCCACTCTCAATATGGTTCTTGGTTCTCTTGATAATTGGGTTTTCACCTTTTTTGATATTGGGCTTCCATCCTCTTTGATATTCGAGGATATTTGGTATGGCGGCATGGCCTACATACTGGGCTAAATTTGATATTTGAATATCTTGTAAAAATTATTCTAGGAACCTTTGATACTTGGATCTTTAAATATCCTACTTGATAGTATTGATGGATTTGTTCACTTAGTCTATTTACTATATTCCAGTTGTATTTTTCTTTGAATTTAGAAAGGCAAATTGAGGGGATTTAAGGTTCTCAACTTTTATCTTTTATACCACTAACCTTAATGCTTAGCAATAGTCATTTCTATCATAGGGAGTACCTGAGATGAGTCTTGAGGATGACCATTGAAGATAAATTTTGGGAGCTGTGCAGAAGCCAACATTTGCATCGATACATAGATATTGTAGTAGTTTTGGGACATGTACATGATTCTCCTATTGCATATCTATGTACAAATTTGAAAGGCAAATGTAAATTATGGCACCATGGTTTGCACATTTAAGTTTTGGCTTGTTTAGTTAAATTTGAGTCGGCGGGCTTATTTCTATATTAAAATGCTATTTATGTTAAGATCATTGTATGAAATGATACTTGTAAATTTTATGTCCTTGAATTTTAACATTGCTAATACTTTTAAGTGTGCTATAATGGTATGGGCAATATATGCATACCTCACAAGATGGTATTTTAAACTCCTTGCAAGGTACTTACACCAAAAACTTGAGCTGGAAATCAACTAAACCACCTATAGAAGAAATCCTATACCTTTAACTATTTTGAATTCATTACTTAAACATAAATAATATGTCACATGTTAAATCCTTCTTATGCTAGTAAGTGTTATGTAAGCTTAGAACATACAAAAGTGGCATCCTCTTGCGAGGGTTGTCACAACTGTTGGTATCAGACCCCAAGCTTATGATTCTAGGACTTTTGATGTGAATTACTTGTATACTTCTCTACTTGATAAAAGGTCCAAGCTATGTTATTTGTTCATTTACGTGATTAATATTATTTTAGTGCTTGTAAAGTGTATATGTATCATGTACATGTCCATAATACAATGTGATATTCTCTTTTAAAGGAAGTAAATTATGGCTTTTTCCTATAATAGACCTATGGGACTAGCACGAGAAGGATCAAATAACTCTTATTCTCTAGAAGGGGTGGGCGAACATCCTTCAGATTAATACGTCCCTCGCACTAGTAGACTAGAAGTGGGAAATCAAGGTGTAAGACCCATCCTACATACTTAGATGAGCCATAGTGCTTAGGTTATGAATCCTACTTTCCAATAAATGGCTGAATTGTTCCACCATATGGTTGAAACGATGCATGATCCTAATGGGATAAACTTTGAGACAATGAGGAAAATTGATGGAGTAGAATTTGAACGTACTATTGATCCCACTGATGTGGAACAATGGTTGGAATGCATGGAGAGGGTGTTTGAGAAATTGGAGTGTTTAGATGTTGCAAAAATTTAGGTACGTTGTTTCACTATTAAAAAAGGATGATTATGATTGGTGGATGAGTGTTCCAAATGCCAATGTAAAACCTCTAGTTCTTACTTGGAATGATTTTGTTAAGGACTTCCGTATGAAGTATGTTCCACCCGTCTACTGTGATGCTAAGAAAAAGTAGTTTTAATATTTGAGGCAGCGAGGCAAGTCTATTGCAGAATATTAGCAAAAGTTCTTAAGGCTTTCTCGTTATACTGGATTTATTGTTAAAGAGGAGAAAGATAAGTGTAGGTGATTTGAAGATGACTTAAATTATTCTATTAGAAAGAATGTGGCAATCTTGTAACATAAGAACTTCTGTAAATTAATTTCTGCTGCTCTTACCTGGGACAGACTTGATAAGGAAGAAGCTAGTAGACATGAAAATAAACTCCAAAAACTTAGATCAAATTTTGGAGGTTCATACAAAAGGGGAAGGTTTGATGATTCTAAGGCTAGTGGTATTTACAGGTTTTCTCAATCAAAGCAAAGCGGATTAGATTATTCCATAGGTAGCACTCTAAATAATAGCCAAGGAAGGACTTATGTTCCTACATGTGAACAATGTGGGAAGAATCATTATGGTGTTTGCATGAGAGCTTCTGGTGCGTGTTTTAGCTATGGCAACTTTTATCATAAAGTAAAGGACTGTCCTAAATAGGTCCCTTCCTTCTGCACAAAAAGCTCAGTTCAGAAGCCTTTTACTACTACTCCTCAAACCAATAGGGGTGCAAGAACAAAAAACATCCAAGTGGCTGAGCAAGTAGAGCACATCAACCTAGTGGAACAAATACTATGAAACAGAGGGATGATCAAGATTAGACATAGTTATTGGTAAATTTCACTTATTTTGCTTATGTGTGTTTATATTGTTTGATCCTGGTTTACACATTCTTATATTTGTTCATCACTCATTCTTCTAGAAAATGGTAAAATCTGTGAGGCTTGATTATAATTTGCTAGTTGAAAGTCCCTTGGGCTACCGAGTTGTTTGTAATCGACTTTATTGTGCTTGTCCCTTCATGATCAAGGACCTAGTTTTCCCGATAGATTTTATTGAAATGCCTTTCCAAGATATTGATGTTATTATTGGGATGGATTGCTTTATAAATATCATGCATTAGTGGACTGTAGATCAAAGTATGAGACTTTTAAGGACCCTGCATTTTTTCATATTATTGTACATGGTGAAAGATCATTGACGTCTAGTATTATTTCTGTTGCCTTGGCATGAAAAATGTTCTAGCAAGGTTATGATGCGTATCTTGCTCACATAGTTGATACACGCTTAGAGAGCCCAGTCTTAAAGATATACCTACTGTGTGGGACTTTCCAAAAGTCTTCCTAGAAAATCTTCCGACGTTATCCCCGGAAAGGGAAGTTGAATTACCAATCGAGCTTATTCCCAGATCCACTCTTATTTCCAGTACTCCTTATAGAATGGCCCCAGCAGAACTAAAAGACTTGAAAACTCAATTGCAAAAACTTCTTGAGAAGGATTATATCTGTCCCATTGTCTCTCCTCGGGAAACCCCTGTTTTATTTCTAAATAAGAAGGATGGGACACTTAGATTGTGTATTGACTACAGACAACTTAACAAAATAACAGTCAAGAACAGATATCCACTACCAAGGATTGATGATTTATTTGATCAGCTGAAGGGTGCTAATATATTCTCAAAGATTGATTTGAGGTCTGGGTATCATCAACTGTGTATTAAAGAGAAAGATATTCCTAAAACTACTTTTAAAACTTGGTATGGTCATTATGAATTTTTGGTGATGCCATTCGGATTGACTAATGCTCTCACAATATTCATGGATCTAATGAATCAAATATTCAAGCCATATCTAGATCAATTTATGGTAGTTTTTATGGATGATATTTTAGTGTATTCCAAGGGTAGTGAAGATCACAATAAGCATCTCCGAATTATGTTGTAAATTTGAAGGAGAAAGAACTTTATGCAAAACTTTCTAAATGCGAATTTTGTCTAAATGAAGTGACCTTTTTGGGAAACGTCGTGTCAGCCTAAGGTATAAAGGTGGATCCTAGTAAAATCCAAACAATTCTTAAATGGAAGCATCCCAAAAGTACAACTGAAGTAAAAAGCTTCCTACGCTTGGCGGGATACAATAGGAGGTTCGTGAAAGGCTTTTCCATTATAGCCTCCCCTTTGACCAATCTCTTGAAGAAAGAAGAAAAGTTCATTTGGAGTGACAAATGCCAAGAGAGTTTTGAAACTCTTAGATCCTTGTTGACGCAAGTTCCTATACTTACTTTACCAATAGTGCACGAATGGAAAGTCATTTCTTATGCCTCTCGGAAATTAAACCACATGAATTGAATTATCGTACTCATGATCAGGAAGTTGCTGCTATATTATTTGCCTTAACGATTTGGAGACATTACATGTATGCAGAAAAATATTACATATTCGCTGATCACAAAAGCTTGAAATACATCGGTATACAAAAGGAGCTGAACCTAAAGCAACATAGATGGCTTTAGCTCATTAAGGATTACGATCGCACAATCGATTATCATCCACGAAAAGCTCATATTATTGCAGATGCCTTAAGACGCAAGTCCTTTGCAAGCCTATCCTTGAGCCCACTGTCTTTGTTTATCGAGATAAGAGCAATGAATGCTCGTATTGTACTTCATTCATATGTCTTGATTATTTTCCAACTGCAAGTTAAACCTGTATTGTTTAAGCAAGTTAGAGATGCACAAATGTTAGATAAGAAACTCATGAAGCTGACCAAAAAAGGTTCAAGATGGAGAAAAATCTTATTTTTCATTAATAGAGTATAGTGTTTTATCTTGTCAAGATAGGTTATGTGTCATGAATGATGAAAGGCTGAAAAGAGAAATTTTGAATGAAGCAGACACTTCATCATATGCCATGCACCCTAGAGGTACGAAAATGCACGAGACCATTAAAGAACACTATTGGTGAAATGGTATGAAAAAAGACGTGGTATTAAGTTAAATGAAAGGCCTTTGAGTTCGATTAGCAACACACTTGGTTTAACCTCATTCTAAGGTCGGATGAAGGAGTTATGATCATTTTCGTGAGGTCCTCTGGTGCAGTGTTGCCATATGGGCAGCTTAATGGCCAGTGTGCCCTTGGACGGGCCGTCTGGGTCACTTGGGGTTATAAAGAGCTATTTTGATCCTAAGGAAGGTGTCATGGCCAGTGGCACGGGCCGTATGTCTTGCCACTGACCGTGTGAAGGGATCACAAGGTTTGTAAAGTAGGCTAGTTGGGTATGGGAAAAATGTGGCTAAGGGTGGTGCCACGGACACCCTTAACAAGCCGCTTGAAGGGGGACGACTTGTGTCACCTAGGTGTGAGGTGGACTGACCTCATTGTTGCAACTAAGTGTCATGAAACAGACTATCAAATGGACCGTGAAGCATCACATGGCCCGTGACGTGGTCCGTCAAAGTGATGAGACCTCAATTTTTCAAACTTTTCCTAACTTCCATTTTTTTCTAAGGCACTTCACACGGGCACTCTGCATGACCATGGTGTGTCACACGACTAGTCAAGTCTCTAGTGAGATGATTCTTTTCTAATTTTCCATCCGTTCAATAATGGCGTCTTTGTAAATTTTAATTACCCTAATGCCCTTTTAAGACTTCCAATGTTATCTTAACCTTCCTAAAAGATCTAAATACTATTCCAAAGGATCAAGCTCATTACTTTCATCTCAAATACACTATCAATTCTCTCAACAGCTTCCACTAAGATCCTAATACCAATTTCAAGGAAACCCAAGGACAAGTTTGGATTCCAAGACCAACTTTAGAGCTTCCATTCTTTCTCAACTCGATTTCAAGGAACTTAAAGTCTAAGTTATGTGAGTTTCTTTTATGGTTTCACTTTATTCATGATACCTAAGCCTATTTTTACTCAAATTGCATGTTTTAAAGTTAATTTACAAATGGGTCTTGCTTATTATAAAATTCACTGCACACTATGTTAAAGCTATGTGAAATTGTGACTATTTTGCTATATTTTGAGCTATAAATCTGTAATTTATTGTAATATTTAAGGAGGATTTTTGATGTATGTTGCATGCAGGTGTTGCAATGTGTTGATTGGTGATTTTGTAATGGATTTTTTTGCATGGTTTCATCTTTATATTTCATGGTTTTATACTAGCATTACACACCCTCTAAGTATTTGATAAAATATTCAGATGTGGTTTCTTGAGGAGTTGAAGGTCCAAAGCATGAGATATGATATTATTGACTATATGATGATGAAATGATCTTATGTATATGATATACTCTGTATAAAGTGTTGCATTAGACAATGGCCGATCTGGGTAACCTAGTTGAAGGGTTAATATCTCAAACTCGAGGGTGGTAGGTGAGTGCCACTAACCTAGATGAGGGGTTTGTACCTCACACACTAGGGTGACAGGTGTGGTCATCACTAACCTAGATGAGGGGTTAGTACCTCATACACCAGGGTGATGGGTGAGATCATCACTAACCTAGATGAGGGATTTGTACCTCATACACCAGGGTTATAGGTGAAGTCATCACTAACCAACCAAGGGGTTTGTAATTTGAAAATCTAGCTTTGTCTCTTCTACACATATGATATCCTATATGAACATGAGTTACTTAAGCAAATTTTACTTAAACATTGAACAGACATGCCATATTTTTATATTATGCCTATTGCCTATTGTTATGCATTTTGATTATGATGCCTATCTCTTGTGAATTGTATACTACATACCTAGTACATTCAAACTTACTAACACATACTCTTTCCTACATGATATTACCATGTAGGAATCACAGCCCAAGTGGATTATCCTCCTCCTCCACGTGGCCAGTTCGGTGCTACTCAAGCTAGTTGGTGAGTCCTCCACTTCTAGGACCTTAGTCTATGTTTCCCTTGTTATGTATTGAGACAATCTTCTTTATTTTCTATTTGACTATGAGGGTGAAGTCGGTTGTATTGTCTTGGCCACCGCTCTTATCCATGTATTAGAGGTCTTTGTTGGACATGTTACGTATCTATGATATCAACTTAACTCTTTGTCTATTGTTTATGATGTAATGCAAGCTTTCCACTCAGTCCCTTTGCCCCTATTCTTATGCCTTACGTCTTTTGTATGCTTTCATGACCAATGATGTGCAATGATAAGTTAAGATGCTTGTTTGGGGTTCTTTCGGGTTTCCCATTTGCTGTGTAATGTCTAGGCCCTATGCTTGGGTTGTGACAATAACCTAAGGGAAATTTCGAGAAGAAATTTCTTAAGGTGGAGAGAGTTGCAGTGCCCTTATTATTATATAATGTATTCACTTTTAAAAAGGTATTCTCTCAAGATAAAATAAATCCCTACTTCACAACTCTTTCAATTGAGTTTGTGTCGTTAGTGATTTTCTTGAATCATAGAAAAGAATGAGGGATGGGTTTGTTTTAGTGCAATTTATTTACTTTTATGGAATTATATATGTTAGGAAAGACTTAATAATAATTATTATGTGTGAACAAAATAATTAAGGAAGGAAAAAGAGAAAATTAGGGCAACCATCTTATTGGACATTTTTCTCTTAAGATACTTTTTACGTAAAATATACTTTCCCCAAACTAAGTTGGTTTAATGACCTTATAAAAGTTACAAACTCTCTCATAACCTTATGTTTGTCCGACATACACAAAATAAATCAGTTCTTTGGAGCAAAGTTGAGAAATCCTCTATCCTTTGGTAAGTGGTTGAATTCTCTCTTTAAATTGCATAGTGTATATTAATTCTGGAATATCTCATTATATATAGCTGTGTTTTGTGGAATATCTCATTATATATAGCTGTGTTTTTAGTGTGCAAATATGTTTTGGAAAGCTAATTCATATACCTACAGCTTTTAAGCTTATTTGAAAATCTAAATTCATTTGTATAGTATTGAAAGAAGGCGCACAACATAGTAAAAGTTGTGGCCAATTTTCTGTCTCAGAATCCTTCTATGTACTGTTGTTAGTATTTTAATCATATCTTGATGTGTGAGCTGTAGTTTGTGATGATTCTTAGTCCTTTGAACCTAAGACATGTATCTATAACTCTTATGGTTGAGACCTAATTTTGTAGTTATGGATTCAAAATAGTGGACGTAATTTAGGACAAGTTCTGTCCAGAATTTTAACATAGAAATCCCTGGAGGGTGTGCTATTAGTGTTTCGATTGTAAATACATGTATAAAGGTATTCTGAACTAATTATTTATCGTTTGCCACATATATTCATACATCTATAGTTTCCCTGTAGACTGGAAAGCCTAGTTTTTCATTTGTCAATTCAAAATCTAGTTACATTGCAAGGTAGTAAAGCTGCTGAGAAGAGTAAGATTTGCATAAACAGGACTCAGTTTTGATATTTATCTTGTTGGTTTCTACCTGTTGAAAATGCTAAATGTAAAATGAGCATGTAAATGAGTACTAAGGTGCTCACACTGTTGCACATTCTTAAGGAAATTGATTGAAGAAATGGATGTCGTATTGATCCACAACTTGGAATTGGTAAGGTCGGTTGCATGCTAAAGGTTTAGATTCATGTGAAAACTTATTCTTGTTTATTTTTCACCTGCTAGTAAATTTGAATTTCATCTTGGTGTATCAACTACGTTCTTGTCATTTTATATGGTTGTCTTGATATATTTTTGGGCTTGCACGGAATATGTTTAGTTCGCCCATTTGGACGAATTGGCTGATCACTTGACATCCCTGTGGACTTTGTCTTTCTTGTGGCTGTGACTTGTAACCATTGGCAGGCCTTTTGTACAAATCAATTGCTATCTTGATTGTAAATTTTTGGTCCGTCCTAAGTATAAAAGCATCTTATTTTATGCACGAACTAGAAAGTCACTCTTAATATGGTTCTTGGTTCTCTTGATAATTGGGTTTTCTCCCTTGTTGATACAGAGCTTCGATCCTTCTTGATATATGATTATAGTTTTTATGATGGAATGACCTAGGTATTGGGCGAAACTTGATAATTGAATGTTTTCTAAAAATTGTTCCATGAACCCTTGATAGTTAGATCGTTAAATATCCTACTTGACACTATTGATGTATTTGTTCACTTGGTCCATTTACTATATTCCAGTTGTGTTTACCTTTGACTTAAGAAGGGTAAATTGAGTGATTTAAGGTTCTTAGCTTTTAGGTTTTACAACACTAAGTGTCATTCTTAGCGAAAGTTATTTCTATCGTAGAGATGATGCTCGAGGATGGCCATTGAAGATCAATTTTGGGAGTTGTGCAGTAGATCATATTTGCATCTAAACATTGATATTGTTGTAGTTTTGGGACATGTACATGATTCTCCTATCGCATATGTATGTACAAATTTGAAAGGCTAGTGTAAATTATGGCACCGTGGTTTATAACTTTAAGTTTTTGCTTGTTTAGTTAAATTTGAGTCGGCGAGCTTGTTTCTATAGTAAAATGAATGTTATGTTAAGATTATTGTAGGAAACGAAACTAGTACATTTTATGTCCTTGGATTTTAACATTAGTAATACTTTTCAGTGTGCTGCAATAGTATGGCAATAGATGAATACCTTGCAAGATGGTAGTTTAAATTACTTTCGAGGTACTTACGCCAAGAACATGAGCTAGAAATCAACTAAACCACCTTTATAATGAAATCCTATACCTTCAATTATTTTGAATTCATTACTTAAATATGATTAATATGTCACGTGTTAAATCCTTTATGTGCTAGTATGTGTTATGTAAGCTTAGAACGTACATAAATGGGATCCTCCTGTTAGGGTTTCCACAAAATGCCTCATAGCCTCTTTCTCATGGTTGTAGTGCATTACATAACCATGAATAAGACTCTAATCGACCTGGTTTGTTGTATGTCAAGGACC
Source organism: Solanum clarkiae (assembly GCA_011800125.2). Lineage (NCBI taxonomy): Eukaryota > Viridiplantae > Streptophyta > Magnoliopsida > Solanales > Solanaceae > Solanum > Solanum clarkiae. The sequence goes on along the minus strand of JAABOM020074286.1, from coordinate 16,927 downwards.
ATTGACAATCTAGTGCTTTGATACCAAATTTTCGTGACATAGCGAATAGGAACCCAAAGAGACCCTAAACAAGCCTCTTAGCATATCATTTACACATCCTTGGTAACAGAAACAATTAAACAATATTAAGAGAATAAAAATAAGGATAGAGGGATAAAGTAAAGTAATTCATAGCATAAATCATCTAAAGAGTCAAAACACAAAGTGTAAATACATAACTTGTCCAACAACACCTCTTGCATAGATTGGGCAAGGGCCAAGACATCTTTCTGGGCTCACCCTCAAAGTAATAAACATCTAAACAAGCAAAAAGAGTCTTTACATAACATAGGATCAATGACTATTGTCCTTTGAGTTGAGTATTCACCAATCTTTGCTTCAATAGATTGGACTAGCCACGTGAAGGAGGAGGATGATCATGTGAGCTCCGATTTCTACATGGTAACATCATGTAGGTATAGAGAATTTATTGGTATGTTTGAATATGCTAAGTATGTAGGATGCAATGCAATGAGAAATAAGTAATATAATCAAAATGCATATACGAAAGTCAGAGATGGTATATTTGCAACATGGAATGCATGATCAATACTTGAAGTAAAACATGCTTATATAGAATATATTGTATGTGTAGTAAAAGACCATCATTATGGAATCCAAGGCCTACCACCCTGTTGGAGAGGAGATTGAGGTATCAACCTCACAATTGGTTGATGGTAGTCACACCCTGCCATCCATGGTGATTGGTATATAAGCCCCTCAATTGGTTGATAGCAGTCACACCATGCCATCTATGGTGATTGAGGTATCAATCCCTCAGTTAGTTGATACTAGTCAGACCTTGCCATCAATGGTTATTGAGGCATTGCCCTCCCCCCTCAATGAGGTGTGGTCAATTTCCAACACTATAGATACTTTTCATGAAATAAACAGACACACACACACACACACACACATATATATATATAGATGTATCATCATAAAGTCAATTGACTCAAAGGACATGCAATAGATCATCAATAGCTCAAGAACCCTAAACTGGACATTTTATCAAACCCTTGGCGGGTGTATAATGCTAGTTCAAAATCATGCAATTCAAGAGTGAAATCATATGATTAAACTTAATGTAAATCAACCCACCAACACTTCGTAACACCCTCATGCAATATACATTAAAGCCTTTCACCAAATCTCATCATAGAACATAGATTTATAGCTCAAAACATGCTTAAACAATCCACGTTTTGTGAAATCCCCAACATAGTTTACAATCAAGTTCATACTAATAATACCCATAAGTAATTCAACTTGAAACAATATAATTTGTATAAAAAGGAAGGTTGGGCACCATGGGTGAAAGGACCTAATGGTTGAACCCACATACCTCAACTTTGGAGATTCCCTTAATGAGGATTGGAATGAGAGCTTGAAGCTTTAATGAAATCCTTAGATCTAGAATGAGATTGGGACACTTGAATTTGAGAGAAATATTTCTCTAATTATCTGAGAAGGTTTTGGGGAATGTCTTGAATGATATGAGGTTGAAAAATGACTTAGTATAAGTGTTTTTACGTAGGAGAAGGCATGGGCCCATGACCCAAAGGCCTCGGATAGAAAAAGAACTGGCCACATTTAACGCTGGTGTGCGCCCTGGCCGTGTCGCACCCTGGCTGCGTTGCACCAGGGGCGCAAATCGACACTAGATATGAATTTTTTTGTAAAATGAAATTTTGATATGCTTGCTCTAAAATAGGGATTAGACCAGTTCTCCACTCAATTTAACTCACTGATCACGAATATGAAGTTGGATTTTTGATATCACGCACGAATTTTGTGATATGTAGAAATTACAAATATGTGCATTTTTGAGAAACATTATCGGGAACTTTTTGGGGCGTTTGATTTTTATTTTCTTATTGGCACCTTTTGGCTTTTGATCTTCCATCTTAGGTGTCTCCCTTTGTGCACAAACTTTCAAGATTTTGGAGGGTCCTCTTTTGCAAGCATTTTCAATTTATCATCTTTCAACTTTTTGAATCTTTTTTTTATTTTTGTCATCATTCATGGACTCACATCCTTTTTGTTCCTCAACTCTTACATGGGATTCATCCCTTCTTTTACAAACCCCCCCCCCCCACCTCAATTTTTGCCTTTGGCCATCAATTTGCTCGTCTAAGCTTAAGAAGGTAATGGTAGGGAACAAGAAGGAATTATCTTTCATAAATAAAGGACAAGGCTACATGGTTTCTGAAGAAAGTATCAAGCATCAATGGGGTTTCACTAAGTGAAACACCCCTCATGTGCTTCAGAATGTCCCATAATTGCAATTTCCATATATCTCAAAATTCATGCACGATTTTGAAAATCCGAGTTCATATTCTCTATCAAAGGGGCAAAATTAGTGGTGGATGGGTATAACTTGGATTTTAGAAGACCTATAGTGAAAAATAATTTTCACTAATTTTTCTTATCCAGTGTCTGTCTGCGCCCAGGCTGCCATGCGCCTGGGGCATGGACCAGTATAACATTTTCCTTGGTTTTCTTATTTCGCCCAAGGGCATTGGGGTCATAGCCCCATGCCCACTTAAATGGGAAATCTCCTAAAACCATAATTTTTGAACTCTGTAGATCACAAAACCCTCTCTAAAACATCTGCAAGACCCTATCAATTCTCTCATTGAAATCTAAGGATTTCAAGCTCAATTTTGGAACACAAGGTCTCATTTTAAGTTCTAAGTCTACTTCAAGTTCATTTCAAGGAATTCAAAGTTTAAGATATGTGGGTATTCATCCATGGGTCCTTTCACCCATGGAGCCCAACCTCATGTTTTCACGAAAATTGTATGATTTCAAGTTGTATGACTTATGGATATCTTTTACTATGAAATATGAATATAAATCATGTTGGGGTTTTATCAAGTATTGATTGATTATGCATGAAGGTCTATTTATTGCTTATTTCATCAATTGATTTTGGCTATTGAGACTATACATGTTTTGAGCTATGAAACAATGAACTATTATGAGCTTTGATAATTGATTTCGAAGTATCCTATATGAGGATTTTAAAACCATGTTGGTGGATGGATTTGCATTGAGTTTACTCATTTTGTTTTACTCTTGAATTGCATGATTTTGAACAAGTATCATGAACCCACTATGTGTTTGATAAAATTACATGACAAGAATTCTCAAGTTATTGATGATCTATTACATTATTATGAAGTCAAGTGACTTCATGATGATTAAGGGCTCTCAAGCATGTATTGAATTCATGAAAAGTATCGATGATTTACAAGTATCAAGTTAATCCCTTTTTCAAGATTTTTACCTCTTGTGAGCTACTCATGTTAATGCAAGGGCCCATATATGATTATGATATACCTTCATGTTCAAGTTAGGCTCACTAGTAGAGGTCAAGCATGTTTATGAGCTACTAAAGTCGTGTTCTTACAAGCTATTCATGTTGTGATTTAAGTATGATTAGTTCATGTACTCCGTGGGATTCGACTTAGCACCGATTGAGTATAAAGATGGGGGCTAGACTAAAGGGATCCTTATATAAAGATATTAGTATCTAAAATATGTGACATCATAGGATTATGATTATTACTGTTGCTATACTTGTGGATCCATCTAGTTCATGTTATCAAGTTTGATTTTTCTTGGCAAGTAAGCCACACTTCGCTGGGAAGTTTCAGGACTCAGAGTCCAAGTTGTACCTGCTTGGTCTATGTCATTGAGGTATCTTACCACATATATATGATATATTATGCAAGTTGAACAATTTACAAGCATATTTTATTACAAGCATTGATCATGTATGCCATATTAAGATTATATATCCATTGATTATGATTATACATTTCGAATATATTTGGAAATGTCTTTGTTGCATTACACCCTGCATACTTAGTCCATTCAAATATACTAATGCATACTCTATGCCTAAATTGTATTACCCTATAGGAATCGGAGTTCCTTTTGATCATCATCCTCCACGTGGCTAATTTGGTTCTTCGGTGAAAAATATTGGTGAGTCCTCAAGTCCAAGGATAATATCAAAGTTACTCTTGCTATGTTGAGATCTCTTTATATTGAATACTTGTTATCATGGGGGTGAGACCGGGAAGTGTGTTGGCCTCCGCCCCGTTCTAAGTTAGAGGTCTTATTGGATACTATGTTATGTTTATGCTCTGAGCTTGGCTCTTTATGATTTTATTATTTTCAAAGATATCCCTCAGTCCTGCTTCCCTTTTCAGTTATATCTTGTTGGTGTTTATATTGCTTCTGTGACCAAACATATGTGAATGATTTGCTAAGAGTCTTGTTTGGGGTCTTTCTGGGTTTCCTATTCACCATGTAATGTCTAGGCCCTAGTGAAAAGCTTACTATCAGAGCACTAGGTTGTTAAATGGTCCTCGAAAATGCAACACACCGCATCGATTAGGGTCTTTTTCATGGTGGTGAGGCACGCCACAACTATGAGCAAGAGACTATGAGGCATTTTAGGAAATGTTTCACTTTTTCATGGTCTATATCATGCTTTAGTTGTAAATATAAGGCTTTTCCCCTAACGAATGATCCTTGTTTCATCTAGATCATGCCAATACCAAGAGGAAGACTAAGGAAAGCTGGTACTCCCGAGGACCAACCGACCCCTCCCGCTCCACAAATTCCTCAAGATGGAGTGGTTGCCCAAGAAGAGTTTCGCGATGCCATCCCAATATTGGCCCATGCTATGACCAACAAAATGAACCAAGGGGTCCAAGCCCCTCATGCTCTTACTTCAGCCTCAAGAGTGAGGGATTTCACAAGAATGAATCCATTGGAGTTTCATGTGTCCAAGGTGGAAGAGGATCCCTATGAGTTCATCAATGAGGTGTGTAAGGTGTTATCTATCATGAGGTGTAGTTAGCATCCTATCAATTCAAGGGTGTGTCCTAAACTTGGTTTACTCTATTGAAATTAAAGAGGAGAGATGATATTGCTATTCCTCGGGAGGAGTTCAAAGCTGCCTTTCTCAACCGGTTCTTTCCTATTGAGTTAAGAGAGGCTAAAATGATGAAGTATATGAACCTTAAGCAAGGTTCCACGAGTGTGAGGTAGTATGCTTTCAAGTTCAACAAGCTTTCCAAGTATGCTCCATATTTTTTGGCCGGTTCTAGAGTTAGAATGAACAAATTTTTGTCAGGAATGTATGACTTAGTTAATGAGGAATGTTGTACTGCCATGCTAGTGAGTGATATGGATTTGTCTTGGCTCATGACTTATACCAAACAAATAGAGGCAGAAAAGCTTCGAAAGAGAAGAAGTGAGGAGTTGGAGAGGACTCGATTTGAAAGTGGTTTCCAAGGTTCTAAGGGTGGCCGGTTTCCTCAAGGCCTTAAGTTCCAAGGACAAGGGTCTTCCAATGCTCTTAACAAGTGATTTGCTAATGATAACCCAAGATTCTAAGGTGGAAATAGTGAGATCACCCCACCCTAAGTGGCAAAAGTGTGGGAGGAACCGTGGTGGTCTATGTTTGAAAAATTCTAACGCTTCTTTGGTTATGGTGAAATATGTCACAAGGTTATTGATTGTCCTCATACTCAAAACAAAGGTAAAGATGGTTTCCCTCAAGGCCAAGGTGCTAATGCGGGTCAAAGTGCCAAGGAATTCCAACAAGGGGGTGCTCCAAGGTAAAATAGGTTCTATGCTCTCCATGGAAGGCACAGAGTGGATGAGGTGCTCGATGTTTTCATTGGTATGTTAAAGTTTTTCTATTATGATGTGTATGCATTGATACATCTGGATGTCACACTTTTTCTCATTACTATTTTTGTTGCCAAAAAGCTTCATATGAGTCCCGAATTGTTGTGTGAACCTTATGAAGTGTCTATCCCCATTAATAAGTCCAATAATTCTAAAACTCTATAGAGATTGTCCCATTTCTGTATTGCATAAAGTCTTACCTTGTGCTTTTGTTGAACTAGATATGGTGGATTTTGATATTATTCTTGGGATAGACTGGTTACATGCATATCATGCTTCTATTAATTGTAGAACCCATAAGGTTAAATTCTAATTCACTAATTAGCCCGTCCTTGAGCGGGAAAGTCGTAATATGGTTGTCGAGAGTAGATTCATTTCTTGTCTTATAGCCCAAAGGTTGATCCCGAAGGCTTGCATTTATCATCTTGTGAGAGTTATGGATATTTAGTATAAAGTCATTCCTATAGAGTTAGTTCCGGTGGCCAATGAGTTTCTCGATGTCTTTCTCGATAAGCTTCCAGATTTTCCGAAAGGGAAATATACTTGGTATATACCTCCTTCCCGATACACAACCCATTTCTATCCCCCCTTACCATATGGCCCCGACAAAATTGAAGGAGTTGAATGATCAATTGAAGGATTTGTTGGAGAATGGTTTCATAAAGCCTATCAAGTCACCTTGGGGTGCACCAGTATTATTTGTAAAAAAGGAGGATGGTTCCGTTAGAATGTGCAGTGATTATCGGCAACTTTAAAGGGTCACTATAAAGAACAAGTACCCTCTAGCAAAGATTGATGACCTTTTTGATCAACTACAAGGGGATAGTTACTTTTCCAAGATTGATCTTTGGTCTGGATACCATTAGGTGAAGGTGAGGGAGTGTGATATTACAAGGCGGCTTTTCGATCTATGTGTGGACACTTTGAATTTGCGGTAATCTCTTTTGGCTTGACCAGTACACCGACTATATTTACGGATCGCATAAATAGGGCCTTTAAACCCTACCTTGATAAGCTTGTGATGGTCTTTGTTGATGATATATTAATTTATTCCTGGAGTGAGAAAGAGTATGTGGATCACTTGAGGGTGGTGTTGCAAATCTTGAGGGATGAGAGGTTATTTGCTAAATATGAAAAGTATGGATTTTGGTTGAAAGAGGTTGCTCTTCTTGCGCATGTGGTGTCAGATGATGGCATAAAGGTGGATCCTAAGAAGAAGGAGTTTATAAGAAATTGGCATAGAACGTTGACTCCGATGGATATCAGGTGTTTTTTTTGGGTTTGGTGGGTTACCACCAGAGGTTTGTGAATAGCTTTTCTTCTATTGCTTCTCCTATGAAAAAAATGACTGAAAAGAATGCAAAATTTTATTTGGACCGATGAATGTGAAAAAAATTATCAAATATTGAAAGATAAGCTTGTTTCCACTCCTGTCTTGGCTCTATTGGAAGGGTTGGAAGGGTTTGTGATTTATTGCGAGCCCTCAAGAATTGGTTTTAGGTGTGTTTTGATGCAAAATGGCAAGGTGATAGCATTTGCCTCTAGGCAACTTAAGGTGCATGAGCAAAATTATCTCGTTAATGATCTTGAATTAGCGGTTGTGGTGTTTGCTTAGAAAATTTTGCATCACTATTTGCATGGGGTTCATATTGATGTGTTTACCATCCACAAGAGTTTCCAATACATGTTCACACAAAAAGGCCTTAATTTGAGATAACAAAGGTGGTTAGAGCTCCTTAAACATTATGACATGAGTGTGCATTATCATCCTAGCAAAGCTAATATTGTTGCCAATGGTCTAAGTAGAGTGTCCATCGGTACCCTAGATCATATTGATTATGATGGCAAGGAGGTGGCTAAAGAGGTTCACCGATTGGCTAGGTTAGGGGTTAGATTGGATAAAGTTGAAAATGGTGGTGTAGTGGTTGTTGATGGTTCTAAATCTTCTTTGATTGAGGAAGTAAAGTAAAAATAAGATCTTGACCCTATTTTTTTAGAGTTGAAGGCCTTGGTGAAGGATGGTAAAGTGGAGGTTTTCTCACAAGGGGGAGATAGTGCCCTTAGGTACCGAGGTGATTATGTCTGCCTAATGTTGATGACTTAAGAGAGTTGATTTTGAAGTAGGACGATAATTCATGTTATTCTATTCACTGCAGTTCCACAAAGATGTATGGAGATTTAAGGGAGGTATATTGGGGTGGTGGTATGAAGAGAGACATTGCGAAGTTCATATCCGGATGTCACAAATGCTAACAAGTGAAAGCCGAATATCAAATGTCGGGTGGCCTAGCCCAAGACATAGAGATTCCTACATGGAAGTGGGGAGAGATCTTCATGGATTTTATTGTTAGGTTGCCTAAGACTAGGAGAAATTTTTAATCTATTTGGGTTGTTGTGGATAAAATGACAAATTTGGCTCACTTTCTACCGGTCAAAACAACTTATAGTGCCGAAGATTATGCCAAGTTCCATATTCATGAGTTGGTTAGATTGCATGGGTACCTTTGTCTATCATTCTGGATCTTGGTGCTCAATTCACTTCTCTTTTTTGGAGGTCCTTCAAAAGAGGTCTTGGTACCAAGATCAATCTTAGCACGACTTTTCATCCTTAAACCAATGGTTAAGCTGAAAGGACTATCCAAACTCTTGAGGATATGCTTAGGGCTTGTGTTTTGGAGTTTAAGGGTATAACATCTTTCACTTATTGAGTTTGCTTACAACAATAGCTATTACTCAAGCATTGGTATGCCTCCCTTTGAAGATTTATATGGTAGGCATTATAGATCCTTGGTTGGGTGGTTTGATGTGCAGGAGATTGCATTGCTATGTCCAGATTTTGTTTATAGATGCCTTGGAGATGGTGGGATTGATAAGGGAGAGGTTGAAGACAGCCCAAAGTAGACAAAAGTCCTACTCCGATGTGAGAAAAAGAGATCTTGAGTTTAAGGTTGGTGAATGGGTTTACTTGAAAGTCTCACCCATGAAGGGTGTTGTCCAGTTTGGCAAGAAAGGGATATTGAGCCCAAGGTTTTTGGATCCTTATAGAGTTTTTTTGAGAGTTGGTAAGGTCATTTATGAGTTAGAGTTGCCTATGTAGATGAATATGGTTCATCCAGTCTTCCAAGTATCTATGTTGAGGAAGTATGTGGGTGAACCAAGTGCTATAGTGCCCTTAGAGGTTGTGGATGTTGTGGAAGATAATTTGGCATATGAGGAAATCCCGGTGGAGATATTGTATAGACAAGTGAAGAGGTTGAGGAACAAGACATAACATCCTTCAAGGTCCTTTGGAGGAATTAACAAGGTGAAAGTGCCACATGGGAAGCCGAGGAGGACATGAAAAAACGATAACCATATCTCTTACACTCAACTCAAGCTGAAAGTAATAATTTTTAAGTTCCATCTATGATTTCAAGTTTAAGATTCCACCTTTATGTTATTTTTCATGCATTTATGTTTACGATAACAAATTTATCGTGATTTTTGACATTCATGTTAAGAATTTTTTAAACTGATCTTTAAGTGCATTTGTCGCATTTATGTCGGGCTAAAATCTTCATAATTACTTCTCTTACCCATGATTCTTTGATATTAGGGGATGAATGTTCCCAAGTGGGAGATATTGAAACACCACACATATGTTTCATAATGCTCCATAATTGCAATTTTCATGTATCTCAAAATTTGTGAATGATTTCGAAAATCTGACTTCATATTCACGATCAGAGGGAAAAATTGAGTGCGAAATGGGTATAACCCAAATTTTAGAACACCTATTTCGAAAGATAATTTTTGTTAATTTTCCTTATCGAGTGTCTGGCCGCGCCTAGGCTGTAAAACTCCAGCCGAGTGGACTAGTGTAGTTGTTGATCTGCTTCTTTTCCGTGTCACACTTGGGGTGCAGACTAGTGTAACATTTTCCGTGGTTTTCTTATCTAGCCCAAGTACATTGGGATCATAGCCCCATCCAACTCAAACATGAAATCTCCCATACATATCCATTTTTTAGCTCTATAACTCACAAAACTCTCATAAAACCTCTCCAAGACCCTATCAATTCTCTCATTCAAATTTAAGGACTTGAAGCTCAATTTTGGAACTCAAGATCTCATTTCAAGCTCGCAGTCTGCTATAAGTTCATTTCAACGTATTCAAGTTATAAGGTATGTGGGTCATCATCTATGGGTCCTTTCACCCGTGGAGCCCAAACTCCTACTTTTATGAAGATTGCATGATTTTATGTTGTATTACTTATGGGTATGTTTCATTATGAAATATGAATATAAATCGTGTGGGGTTTTATCAAGTATTGATTAATTATGCATAAAGGTGAATTTCAAGGTTATTCCACGAATTGATTTTGGCTATTGAGACTACCCATGTTATGAGCTACGAAACTCTGAACTATATAGAGCTTTTGTGATTGTTTTCAAGGTACCCTACATGAGGGTTTTAATACCATGTTGGTGGGTTGATTTGCATTGAGTTTACTCATCTTGCTTTACGCTTGAATTGTATGGTTTTGAACAAGTATCATGAACTCACCATGTGTTTGCTAAAATGATATGACAAGAATTCTCAAGTCATTGATGATCTATAACATGATTTATAAGTCAAGGGACTTCATGATGATTAAGGGCTTTCAAGAATGTATTAAATTCATGAAAAGTATCTATGATTTTATATGTACCAAGTTTATCACTATTTCAAAATTTTTACCTTTTCTGAGATATTCATGTTAAAGCAAGGGTTCATGTATGATTGTGATCGACTCTAATATTCAAGTTAGCCTCACTAGTAGAGGTCAAGCATGTTTATGAGCTACTCAAGTCATGTTCTTACATGTTATTTATGTTATGATTAAAGTATGATTATTTCATGTATTCTGTGGGATTTGACTTAGTACCTATTGAGGCTTAAGATAGACGATCGACTTAAGAGGTCCTTATATAAAGTCATTAGTCACTAAACTATGAGCAACCATAGGATTATGATTATTACTCTTATAGTTCATGTTATCATGTTCGATTTTCCTTGGCAAGTAAACAATACTTCGTTGGGGGGTTTCATGCCCCGTCACCTGAACCAAGGGGGTGTCAGGCCTCGGAGTCCAAGTTGTAGTTGCTTGGTCTGTGTCGGTTGACGTCTCTTCCCACATATATATGATATATTATGCAAGTTGAATGATTTACAAGCATGTTTTACTATAATCACTGATCATGTATTCCATATTGAGATTATATATCCATTGATTATGATTATGCATTTTGAATATATCAGCTTATGTCTTTGTCGCATTGCACCCCACATACATAGTGCATTCAAACATACTAACACATAATCTATGCCTACATGATTTTATCATGTAGGGATCAGAGCTCCTTTTGATCATCCTCCTCCACATGACTTGTTCGGTACTTCAAAGAAAAGCATTGGCAAGTCCTCAAGTCCGAGGACAATATCTATGTTACTCTTCCTATGTTGAGAGTTCTTTAAGTTTAACACTTGTTATCATGAGGGTAAGCTCGGGAAGTGTCTTGGCCCATGCTCCATTCCAAGTTAGAGGTCTTGTTGGATACTATGTTGTGTTTATGCTATGAGCTTGACTCTTTTATGCTTTTATGATTATCAAAGACTTCATTTTGTCTCGTTGCCCTTTTTAATTATATCATGTTGATGTTTATTTTGCTTCTACGACCAAGGATGTGAGAATGATATGCTAAGAGGCTTGTTTGGGGTCCCTCCGGATTTCCCATTAGTTGTATCAGGTCTAGGCCCTAGGCTTGGCTCGTGACACTATTGAATCAATTCAATGTTGTTGGAGGATAGTATGGTCAAGGTGGACTCCAAAGAAACCAAAGAAGGCCTAAGGTTCTCTCCTAATCCAGAATCTACCAAATAACTCCTCAAAACAAACCGGGCAAGTTCTCGATGGTGAAAACATGTCTTTCAAAATTATTCCTAACTCACAATGGCTAAATGGATTTGCATACAAATAGTGGCAACACACACTCACATCCTGCAATCATCATATATCCAAGCTTAATACTCACATTGTAAACTAAAGATGCACGAAAACCATTCATGGATTGATTTTTTAAGAGAACGACTAATTACTAAATTTTTGCATGGTCTTTGTCCTTGGCACCATCCAAATTCAACATATGAAATATCGATACTCGGATTCCTCTTGACTAGAGACACAATAAAGCATTTGAATAGCCTTTCGTATATGCATGGGGTTCGCCACAAAATAAAAGACATCATTCACAATCACTTACCCATTCAACTTAAAAAGAAGAACATTAAAATGGAAAAAGAGTTACTAATCTATTACAGCTCAAATTAAAAATTATTTATAAACAATTATTGAAATTATCTCAAATATCCATCAACAACAATTAAAATAAGCATTGTCTCATAAAAACCATGAAAAAAGTTGTTTGTAATAATCATCAAGAGATATAGGGGATTTCCAAATGGTCATCCCCTCCGAAAAAGGGAACACTAGCCTCAATGTGCAAGAACAACATCAACAAAGCAAAGATAGGAAGGAATGAGTATTAGAATCCCTCTATATAAGGTCAATACTGTTGTGTTGGTGGTGCAAGAGCAGAAAAAATGTTCATGGGGCATCAATTCCCACATCATGCAGTGCATTTTCTAGTTAATCAATGGCCTCACGGGCTCGGGCTGATATACACCTGAAGCGCCTATCAAGGATGTGTCCTTTAAAGACTCTTTTGTCACCATGTCCCCTATCTCTCCTTCAAACCATGACACTTTTTAAATATCCGCTCTGTTGCACCAAATTTTTAAGTCTTTTTCATTGGTCTCTGGGGTGCCTACTACATTAACTTCTTCACCAGCCTCCCTCGAAGCATCAACATCCAATACATCTTTCGGATCCACATTTATATAACCTTTAGGTGGCTCCTCCAATCTATCCCAAAAAGGACTCATGTTTGTGGACATCAAGGATGTAACTTCATTCTTGAAATATTCAATTTGTCTTTCATGGACAATGAGCCATAAGTACCACCCTCTTTCTTTTCAACAAATGTAACCCTCTCCTTCAAACTAACCAATTATTTCCCACGATCCTCAAACATCACCTCAGTTTGTCTATCCTTAATTTCTAAGCCTCTGTCAACTTCCTTTGCTTATTTCAGCATTAGTATGTGGAGATGATACATTGGCTATGGCTATGACAATCAACATGGGAAAGGAAGACTCAATTGAAGGGACATGAATGTCAAAAGGTTTCGCTAATTGTCCGATGCTCAAAATAATAGCTTTAGTGATCGGGTTTGTGTCTTTCTTAGCCTAGGACTTAGCCTGTGCCTAACTAAAAGGTAGTAAAGTGGAAGAGAAAGGCAATGAGGGAGAGGAAGAAGATATGCCTACCTCTAGATCTAGCTTGTCACGCCCGAGCCTAGACTCTGGATATGGTTGGCACTCAAAAACCATTTCTAGTTCCAAGAGAAGCACTTCACCTGTCTAACTTAATCAATGGAAGACATTAACATCATAATGAATTAGAATAGGCTTAAAATTCACGAACTCAACCTTACAATAATAATATACAACTTGACAAAAAATCTTTCAGAAAATTTCAAGGAAATAACTTGAACGATATCTTTCTATTCTATGAAGCCACTAAAGCACTAACTATAAATTAGCTACTGGAGTAGGGTCGTAGCTACCTCAACTAACAAAATACGAAGAAAAAAAGACTCTCGAGCTCCTCTAGATGCAAAGAGGCCTCATCGAATAATATTAATGACTACCTTACTAGACATCTGCTAACATGGGTATCTGAATCTACATCATAAAATGATACAACACCAAAGGGCATTAGTACAAGGAATGTATAGTATGTAAGATGGTCGAAAAGTACTAATAACACGATACTCACTTTAAAACTAAACTTTGAGACAGTTTAGTTGACAAAAGTATGTCATGAAAGTAAAATATATGTTTTAAAACTTGTTTAAAAGTGGAACTTAATATAAAATAAATACGTACTTTAATGCATCAATGAGCATAACTAAATATATAAAAATCTGATACTTGAATGCTTCGCTCTGTAAATAGCTCAACTCGATTAAATATTCAACATAACAAAAAGAAATACTTCAATTAAGAAATGATAAATCTCAGTGTGTAAAATAATAAACTTTATTTCTTGGGGAGTTTCTCTTACATGCAACCATCACTATGAGCTTCATGATAATGCAGTGTCTTGGTCACGCTGCTTGAGCCACACCATACTTTGCTAAGGTAAGAGACGAAAACTAGGGGAATGGATCCATCCCAAAAGTGACTCATCTCAGTGGAAAGTGAGGAGTTGTACTCTTGGGACAATCCTATCGTATGTTGGCTACGTAGTTTATGAGTTCGAGTTATTCTTTTACTCTTACCCATATTAGTGCTTGAAAATTATGGAGAATAACTTACCCATATTATTGCGAAGTTTGAAATTTATGGAGAATAACTTACCTTGATTATGAATCTTGAAAGCTGACCATAACTTGGTGATTTTGTTGATTATTCTTAAGCATTTAATTTTAGGAATGAAGTAGAGGGTTTTACTTATGAAAAATTAATTTCTATGTGTTTTGGGACACTAAAGTAAACCCCCAAAGGTTATAGGATTAAAATAATCTCATAAAACAATGAAAAAGACGTCATTAACCTTTCACGAAGAGGTCCGCATCGTGGACTCTGGTCAACTCTACACGTCTCCAGTAAATTGGTCATATTTGTTTACGATGGACTCTAATAAAGGTGAGATTGGATGTGTTGGAAAGGTAATTCAAATGTTTTTAATTTGATACATTGTGGGTCAGCTAAATGGTTATATGTCAGGAGATATGGTTATTTAAAATTAACCCTTCTGCCGACTCATATGAAAACTTCGTCAATATAAATGTTTACCGACTATAATCACATCTAATATACTATGAATACTTTGAAATTGATCCTTGCATGTATATATAACCGAAAAATCATTGATCCACCTAAACTTTATAAAAACTTACATTGGAACTCAAACGCTAAGAACGTTATTTAGCTTAAGTTCATACTACAGGGTTTGTGTTACCTTAGATTACCTCTAATTCTATTCCTACACTATAAAATTGACTATAACACCTATTCTCTATTGAGAATCATCAATTAAAATTCTATATAATATAAAGGATGGCTCAGTCTTAGTTGAAAATACTTAGGGTGTTACGTTATATCCCCCTTGGGATCATTCGTCCTCGAATGATTAATAAACTCGGAGACTCATCAAGCATGAATACCATCAAGAACTCAAACACTAGAAAACACATTGTCAAGAATTGACTTCAAACTCAATACTGGTATTTCAACTTTATCTCCAATATCATTATTAGGCACAAATACCATCAAGGACTTGCATACTCAAGTACACAAAGATTCAAGGGAACATCAACTCAAAGATAGAAACTCAACTCCTTTAGCAGAATTCAGGAACACTCACTCTCTCTCATCACCCATAACTCATGTACTATCATCTACATTATAATCAAGAGGAGAAAGGAGAATTACTGAAAGGGCTTTGAACGAAAAATCATTATTATGATTCAATCAACAATTTTGATCTAAGAACATTCATAACATAATATGATCTCTTTTGTCTTTCAAGCCTCATTTTGAGTAAATAAAACTATACATATAGTGTACAACTCAAGTCATATCTCATTCAACATAGGGATGGAAACTCTTAGATCTATGAGATAAGATCACTTCTCATCTCAAAACAAAATGTGAACGGGAATTAGCATGAGATGCACAGGACTAGTCCATGGGCATAACACTCATAGAGAAGATAGGCATAGAATATCACCTCGACTGAAGTGTAAGGAATATATGAGATGGAATAACATTGATGTACGGTCTGATCAACTCACCACTATAAAAAGCTCAAGGCATACCTTGGTTCATTACCTTTTCATCTCTCCCTTAGCACCAAAGTCATCTCGCTAGGTTTGCGAATTGATTCTCTTTACTAAGCGATAAGTATAGCTCTTTATATGGTCAGGGAATCACTTGTAATACCTCATATTATATGAAGGATAATAAAGTATTTATAAATTTTAGGTGTGTGTGTATATATATAAAACAAAAGAGGATGGGTTTAAAAGTAAATAAATAAAAAGATTAGTCAATGGGCTAAAGCCCACTATCAATCTGGCAAAGTAATAAAAAGAAAAAAAAGGCATGTTAGGGTGTTACATGGAAAAAGGCACTGCTGAGACGAGACACCGATTAGCAGTTTTACCGTTGCAAACCACAAAAAATAAAATTCTTGGTTGTGTTTCAGAAGTATTCCAACTTCATTGTAGCAAGTGTTCTAAACAGCACCGACAACTTTAGTTTGATTATAACATTCTTATAGGTTCCCTCTAAATAGTACATTCTAGGTGTTGTCTAGCCAATTCTTGGAGATGGAAGTATTTGGTTCATGTGGCACTTGAAATAGACTTGGAAATTCATCCATCAAAATAATACTATTCAACCTTCTATCCTTCTAGAACATGATATACCATTACGTGCTGCCAACTATATGTATCAAAAGAAATCTTTGAGCTTGCATATTACTCTTCCATTGGCCTACACCGTGAGGGGATCTGGACAGCTTGGAGCATAATGATTGTGGACTCCATGTTTTTCCTTGATTACTTCTGTAGCGTTTGATCCACTTGGAGTATTTCTTAAAGACATTACAACTTAAATTTATGTTAGGACCCGTAATTTAATGTAAACCCCGAACGTCCTCAATCGGATCAAATTAAGGAAAATATGGGACTAAGAGTGTTAATATCCAAAAGATGGTCCTTAAAGATTATTTTTTGGTGGGGCCTTATAGGTTTGGTACCATATTATTGGTCCAAATGTTTCAAGTAAAGGTGAACATGTATATATTTATTTCTCTTGTACAAGATTAACATTATACACTTAACAAAAAAAAAGAAGAAAGCTTTGAACACCATAGCAAGGCTCTCGGCCTGCTACAGTTCCAAAAAAAATTGCTTTTTTTTGGGTTTTCGATTATTTGACGCTTCAAGCTTGGTATATTGAATACCCTAAGTAGCGTGGAGGCGTTGGTTGGTCGGAAAAACGCGTGGTTTAGCGGTTACGA
>JAABOM020074279.1:0-35078 GCA_011800125.2 Solanum clarkiae | reverse complement strand
GTAAAATATATGAGTAAATTTAGAGATTAAATAAATAAAAATTTTCACCGATCTAGATAGTTTACCTTTTCAGTTAAGTGGTGCCGGTCAACACCTTTTGAATATAAATGGTACCGATATTGGAGATGGTGAATATTATTGGAACCTTACATGCATAAGCTTTCAAGGTGTGTTAAAATATAAATAGTTAATACACAAGTAAATTCAGGGATCCAATAATTATAATAAATATAAATAAAACTTGTGGTATTGCCATTGATGACAATGAATATTATGAATTTGTACGTGTATGAACTTTCAGTTTTAAGCCTCGATAATGGGAGAAGATTGTAGTAGACTAACAGTCAACATAAAATTGATGAATTTGTGATGGAAACAACAAAATAAAATACAATAATCCTTCTAATTATGACATATATTCAATCTGTAGTAATTTATTAATACATAATGTGATTTCAGAACTTATTTTAAAATATTCTACAAAATCCAAATTTTTTGGTAGGTTATCTTTTATGAAAAAAGATATGGATCCTGATAGTCATTAATTATTTGGATAATATTTAGGAATTTGCTTCTTTACTGAAGTGGTGCCAGTTGACTCTTTTTCACGAGTGTATCACTTAAACTTTACGTGCACTTTACATAAATGAGCTTTTAATCCTAAGACTTGATAGAGGAAAGCAATTGCAATAGGGTGACAGACAATAAATTAAAAAAACTGGTGAATTTGGTGATGAAAATAACAAAATAAAATTTGACATGTTGCAAAGTTTATATTGTACCATAAGGTAAATATTGATATAACTTTGACTTTACAGGCATGAGACTTCAATCCTAAGCTTCAGTAGAGGAAAACGATTGTAGTAGGCTCATTTTCAATGTAGAATCAGTAAATTTGGTGATAGAGATAATAAAATAAAATATTATAAAATAAATAACTAAATATATAAAGGAATTAAACACATAGTATGTATATCAATCATTACACGAAAATGATCTTTAATGTTTTTCCTGTCGTGATAAAAACTTTTCACCAATTTATATATAGAGTTTACTTTTTTAGTGAATTAATTTCAATTGACACCTTTATCTTCATGAGCTTTTAGTGTTAAGCCTCGAATAGAGGAGGACGATTTAACTAGGCTCACTATCAATATAAAACTAGTGAATTTAATATTGAAATCAACAAACTAAAATATGACAATCTTTCTAATAACAACATATATTAACTCAATAGTATTTCATTTATTCATTATGTGATTTTAAAACATTTTAGAAAAAAGAAACTTTTTTTGTGTGAGGGGGTAGTTTTCACAGAAAAAATATGTTTAGATTGTCATTGATCATTTGATATACTATGTGCTTATTTTTCGCAACCCAGACCTGGGGTTTAGGAGTGACATAGCGAATGAGAACTCAAGAGCCCCCAACCAAGCCTCAAAGTATCCGAATTAACATCATTGGTTCGGAAGCACATTCAAAATTAAACACATAGTTCTAAGGGATGGAAAAGTAGGACTCACGTTATGGGGATATCTTAGGGAAAGGGATTAGCATGGATTCACATAGCATATAGTACATAATGACTAAGGGGCAGGTAAGTATGACTAATGCTATGGGGGAAATTCGGGACTTAGGATCATCCACATTTCCACATCAAACATACATATATATCATGATTCCCATAATCAATCCATAATAGTCATATCCAAAGAATAACCATGATCATAAGATTTAAATACAACAGATAACATATAAATCCACCGAGATTCTAGAAGATATCCAACAGTGCCTCTAATCATAAGATAGGACGGGGGCCAAGACACTGCTCAGGCTCACCGACAAAGTAAGTAAAAATAGATAAAAGCACCATAGGTAGAAGGATGGTGATTGTCCTTGTAAAATCAGACTCACCACAACAAGCAAATCTTAAGGTCCAAGTTAGATTTTGTACAGTAAATGATTATACTCCTCGGTCCCTACATGGTGATATCACGTAGGCAAATATATGCATTAATACATTGGAATGTACAAAGTATACGGGATGCACTGCATATGACTTACAAAACCTACATTCAGTGATAGATGGCAAGGGCACATAATATAGAAACACATATATATTCAAAGAAGAGTAGTACAACAATATGCCATGAAATTCATGATGCATGAATGCAAAAGTACTTAGTATATATGAAAATGGGACTGTAATCGATATGAGACCAAGTGAGCTATGCCTTGGAACCCCGTTGTTTCCTCTACAATGATAAGAAGTGACCTACTTACCAAAGGTAGATCCTTAACATTCTTTCCCCCTAGGGACATAAACATAATCCTATGTTAGGCACATAGTTCAAGAAAAGGAATATGGACCCTTGGGGATAGTCTATGCTGATATCTAATCCATCAGTGCTAGGTCATCATCCCACTAGAATACATATATGTACATGCCTGTAAAAGAGGCATAATACTTTTAAATTGTTATATGCATTCTTAGGCTAAAAAGTCAAAACATTCTTCATGACATACATTTCATGCATAGGGATGGCTCCTTAGAGCACCTTTTTGAGAGATGAGTATGGACCCTTTGGGATAGCCCACTCCAACTTAAACCTCAATCTATGCTCCCTTAAACATAGTGGTGTAAACACCCATAATTTACTCAATGATCCATAATCTTAGACATTTATGTGATCACATTCTTATCGTAACCATAATCTTATCAAAATCATATACGTGAACATAATTGGGCTTATCCGACTTCATAATTTCATAAAAATCCAATGTATATGAATGTATATGCTATGGATGAGATGAGAATGACTTGGGTGACATAGATTCAAACTCAATTCAGCAATACATTTAGAAGATTCAAGTGAAAACATGAGAAAATTTGCATTTAAAACATAATATGGACTGCCCATGCTCAAAACAAGCTTAAAAGGGACATTCGTATTCATATTTTCATAATTTCAATGTAAACAACCATAATATGGCTTAAAGTAACTTAAAATCATAAAAAAAGTACAACCCACACATGAACTAAATTTAAATAACCATCATAATGAAAATCCACTTTTAAAGTAAGCTTAAATTTATGAAAAGTTTCTTGAAAAGATTTGGATCCCCTTGATTGGAAGGAACCAAGGATCAAAGCCCACACATCTAGACCTAACTGAAGAAGTTCCAAGAGAGCTTTGAAGGAGACTTGAATTAGCCTTGATCCCCAAGTTGAAAATATCAAGAGTTCTTGAGAGGAATTTGAGAGAGTTTAAAATGTGAGGAGTGAGTTTTTGAATGTTGAGAATAGGGTCTACGTCTTTAGAAAGTCATTAGATAGCATAGGAAATTCAAAAAGACCAAAAGAAATAAACAAATTTATGGGAATGCCATTATTGAAATGGAATTAAAGAAAACCCGCATATACCCCTACATAGACGAGTTCTACGAAAATGGGTATAACTTCTTCATCCAAATTCTAAATGAAGTGAAATAAAGTGCATTAGAAAGATAATTCAAAGAGTTGTAATTTGGTAGGTTGTATGCCACACTGCTCCATTTTTGCTAAGAGATATGACCCTATAAATTTGACCCTTCTATTTGTACTTGTGAGAAACTCAGCCAATGGAATTCCTTTGAACTTGGCTCGATATAGGAGTCCCATGAGGGCCTTAAACAATATAAATAAGGTTGAATTGAAATATTGAAAGTGAACATAGCTTGAGCTTGAAGAACCCAAACATAGATTATTTTTTAACCAAAAGTGAGGGCCACACAGGCCGTGTGGTTTCACACGCTCCATATCACTGCCCGTGACATGAACCTTAACCAAAATAAATCTTCCACGCCAAGAATGAAGCAACGCATATAATATTGTTTCACCTCAGAGGCTATACAGGCACCCTCAGGACCCTTGGGGAATCATACGATCTGTGTGAGTGGCTGTGTGACCTCACTTAGTCTAGAAATTTTGGGACTTCATGCCATGGCCATCAAACGGCCTACCACACGGTCCGTGGAGTGTCATACAGACCGTGAGGGGTCACATGTGATGTGCCTTGGTTTTTAATCCCCATAATTTGGAACCAAACAATGTTTAATGGCCAAGGGCCACTCCACGAGACCCTACATGGTCTGTGATCTCACACGGGCCATAGGGTCCTCTTTGGAGTGCCACTTGGTCCAAAAACTTCCAAAAAATGAAATTCCAAGATCTAACAAAATCTTACAATTCTGGGGTTGTTACATCATCTCCCCCTTGGGAATAGTCGTCCTCGAATGTGGTACAACAAGGCTTGACTTAGAACATGAAACTTCCAAACACAAGGTACAATGCATAATTAGTCATTTGAAAATCATGAAGTCGTTAAAACTCATATCATAATGTATTCAAATCATTTTAATACATCATTTAATAAATTATTTTTATGCACATATATGCATGTCATATCATGACACTCAAGAGTGAAAGAATTAAGACCATTGAGAACAGGGAGAACGTAATACCATAGGCTTAAGTAGATTGGAAAGAATAAAGGTATCACGGCATCCTACTTGCTCCCACCTCCCACATAGCACATTCCACATGTTGATTTCTCAAAAGAACTTAGCCAAAGCCACATCCTTGTAAGGAAGATGCTTCACTTGCCTATACAAAATCTCCACCGAGATTTTCTTATAAGTTTAGTTCTCATCAAACTCCACCCCTTCCAAAGGCATAATAGTACTATGATCACCGACAAACTTTCTCAACTTAGACATAAGAAGAGCCGGGTGAAGAGCACAATCCGGAGGAAATTCCAACCTAAGAGTGACATTCCCAATCTGCTCAAAAGATCTCATAAGGACTTGCATACCGAGAACTTAACTTGCAACGCATCACATCCTTCCTAGGTAGGGCCATGACATACACCCAATCATCAATACAAGACCCATTCCCCTTTTTCCAATACCCAATTGAGACCTTTCTATGACTTTGAACCACCTTCAACTTTTCCCTAACTAATCTCGCTCTTTCCAAAATCTCCAACACTAAATTCGGGCATATCGAAGTCATCTAATGTAACTCAAACCATTCCACAAAATACCTACACCTTCTACCTAACAAAACCCCAAACTGTGCCATACCAATACTAACATGAAAGTTGTTGTTGTAAGAAAACTCAATAATTGGTAGGTGATCGCCCCAATTAAGCTTGAATTCCAACATACAGGACCTTGTTATGTCCTCTAAAGTTTGAATTGTCCTTAACAATGAAAGTAGTTTCAACCGATAAGAAATGAGTTGATTTGGTCACTCAATCAACAATAACCCAAGTCGAATCGAATTGCTTTCGTGTCCGAGGCAGCCTAATCAGAAAATCCATGTTTCCCTCTTCCCACTTCCAACTAGAAATTTCAAATATCTTGAGTCAAACCACCGGGTTCTTGGTGTTCTATATTCATTTGTTGAAAATTAGAGCATTCAAAAACAAACTTGGCTATATCCTTCTTCAAACCATTCAACTAATACACTTGTCCAAAACCTTACTACCTCTTAGTAGATCTCAAGTGAATAGAATAATGACAGTTATGAGCTTTACTAATGATCATATCCTTAAGACCATCAACATTCGAAACATATGATCGATCTTGGTACCAAATTACACCATCTCCCCCTTGGGAGAAAACCTCTATCTCATTTTCGGCAACCATCCTCTTCAACACAACAAATAGTGGGTCTAAGTATTACCTTCTCTTATCATCCATAACCATAAGGATTTGGCCCAAATCCGAACATGGATATCACCATCATTGGAGTTGGACAACCTACCACCTAACCTAGCCAAACAGTAAACATACTTTTCCAACCCTTTCTTCCTTTTAGTAATATGAGCCATACTTCCCATAGATAGCCCACTAAGTGCGTTAACTATAGTATTAGCCTTGGCTGGATTATATCGTACACCTATGTCATAGTCCTTAAGGAGATCTAACTTTTTCCTTTGCCTCAAGTTAAGACCCCTCTGAGTGAACATATATTGCAAACTCTTGTGATCGGTCAAAATGTCAACATGCACCCCATACAAGTAGCGTCTCAAAATTTTCAAGGCAAACACCATCAAGATCACGAGTCGTGTACTTACGCTTATGCACAATTTATTGCCTTGATGCATACGATATCACTTTACCAAGTTGCAATACACCGAAACACATCCAAACCCTCTGGTAAAGTCAAAATAGGAGCCGATGTAAGCCTGTCTTTCAAAGTCCGTAAGCTCTCCTCAGACTCACCCAATCATATACACTTGGCTTGCTATTGATTCAACTTGGTCAATGGAGGTACAATAGATGAGAAACCTATAATACCTCACACCTTACAATACCAGTACAATGCAAATGAAACATG
This sequence comes from Solanum clarkiae, assembly GCA_011800125.2. Classification (NCBI taxonomy): domain Eukaryota; kingdom Viridiplantae; phylum Streptophyta; class Magnoliopsida; order Solanales; family Solanaceae; genus Solanum; species Solanum clarkiae. The sequence goes on along the minus strand of JAABOM020074279.1, from coordinate 28,693 downwards.
ATATGGTTTGGTCAAATTAGCGCCCATTTTAAAAAAGTGCTCGAATATCATGTTATAGGGGATATGTGCATCTAACGCTTAAGAGGGTTGAGTGTATACATATTTTGCGTCAAATTGAGGAGATTACAGCCTTAAAAAAGTGAAAGAATTGAGGTGCTTGTAGAAATTAAGAAGCTAGTAGATAAGTCACCTACTTGCTTAGCTTAAATTGCTAGATAGACGAAGACAAGGCCCGACGTCAGATTTGTCAAAGTCTGATTATGAATAAAGTCCGTTTTAAGGGTGTAACTTTATCCCATGTTTTAGCATCATACATGGACTATATTTTCAGCCCAAGAAGAATATAAAAATAGCCCAAGTACATCACAACACACTTAACCATTTGGGGCCCAAACTAAGTGAAGAGAAAGTTGGAAAAATGGGCAACCCAAGCCCATAAACTTTGAGACCTAATTAGGCCCAAGTGTAAGGGCCAAGCTGCTGCATAACCAGCTTAATAATATGTGATAATAGTTAGTCAAAGGTAATAGAGTAAGTCGGCCAAAAGACCCTTCATAAAGGGCTCAAAACAACCCTTAAGTCATTTCACTTTGGAGAAAAATTTCATCTTCCTAAAGACTTTTTTTCTCTTCTTACTTCACTTTAGAAAGCAACTAACATAACCCTCTAGGGATCTTAAAGGAAGGCTAAATCTTGAAGGCAAAGTTAAATACTTAGAGGAAGGGATGGTTATCTCGAGGTAGTAACGAGGAACGAGGTATGTAAGGCCACTTGATTTTGTATTACTTGCCATGAAACATAGATTCTTCCTTGGCCAATAAAGGCACCTACCAACTCCGACACAACTATTAACTGTGTCTACAGTCTTGTGCATGTTCATATGCTTCCATATATAGTCACCTTCAAATCTTCATACATGCTTGGATACCAAGTTACATGGGTTCTTGTTACCAAATAAAGTTCACGAGTTGTTCCATTTCATACGCATTCATTATTTGTGTAACGTACTCTTTTCATTGTCATATTGTCTTGTATGATTATCTACATGTCCCATGCTATATATACAGTCCTACAACTCCAATATTGTAACCACCAAAAGAACCATCTCAAAGGTAATTGAAAGACAAAGTATATTGTTTATTGACGGGAGGTAGCCTGAGGAGTGGAAGAATCACCTAGCCAGGGACGATCCTATCATGGGTGGTAGCCCGAGGGGTTAAGGAAGAACTTAGCTAGGGACGATCCAGATACAGTTTACCACTGATCAGTTGGTCATTTGTATTACATGCTATGTACAGACTATACAGTAAAGGTAAAGTAATATAAAGAACATAAAGTACATGGTCCCAAAGTATAGACAAGGGTGGTCTCTAATTTTACACCAATGCATGGTTTCATTTGAGATGTTACTTCATGTACAGTATGTCCTGCCTTATATATTCAGTACATTATCCCGTACTGACGTCCCTTATGGGGGACCTGCATTTGACCCTGCAGGTATAGGTGCTAGGAGATCTCCCCAATAGGAGTACGAGATATCCTGCTGCTGTCACCAAGCTCCAGGTTGCTTCGGAGGTTTGCATGTCTAGAGCTTATATGTTTGTATTATACAGTTAGCTGAGGCAGGGCATGTCACGACCCTTATCAGTCACTTTTCCTATTCCTATTGATATCCTGCTGCTGTCACCAAGCTCCAGGTTCCTTATTCTATCTCGTACTTTAAGCACCGTGGCCCCAACGGCCTAGCCATATGCATTTCCTTTTGGCTTGTTATCACAGTTTAATTTCTTAAAGGCATGTCAAATGTAGAAATGCTTTATAATATGTATAGAAAGCGCATAGATACAGGTTGGTTCTCCCGGGCCTTATCGACAACAGGTGCCAGTCCGCCCTAATGGGACTTGGGGTGTGACAAAAGTGGTATCAGAGCTGGTCATCCTAGGGAGTTACAAAGTTGTGTCTATGTAGAATCTTGTTTACCAATGTGTTGTGCACCACATTTATAAGTAGGAGTCTACGTGGCATTTTGCAGTAGTTACTTTCTTTTCATTCCTTAGATCGTGCCCTAAAGCTAAGTGTAATAGGTGCATTATGTCTAACTCCTAAATTGTTTTGTATAGCAAGTATGCTAGAAACCAGGCAAAATAAAGGTAAAGGGAAGGGAGTAGAAATGGTGGTTGGTATAGCCAGTCAGGTTAGACAATGAAATGAGGTTCAAGAGGAGTCACTATCACAGATATCTCCAACTCCTCCAGTTCCTGATGAACCCGAGAGTAGTGAAATTCCCCCAGAACCACCTGTTGATGCTACCGTGCAGGATCTGAGAAATGTAGTCCAACTATTGGCTCATATAGTTTCTGGTCAAGGTCAAAGGGAAGAAGGTCTAGTTATGAGTACAAGTGATACAAGTAGGGCAGTTGGCATAAGGATACGTGATTTTATTAATTTGGACCCTCCATCCTTCACTGGGTCAGATTCTAATGAAGATCCCCAAGACTTTATTGATCAGGTTCAGCGCACTTTAGATGTTATGCACATGAGTGGTACAGAAGCTGTCGAGTTAGCGATATATAGGTTAAAGGGTGTGACTATATTGTGGTATGAAGCTTTGAAGCAATCTAAGGGAATAGATGCATCTCCAACTTCCTGGAAAGAATTTAGAGAGTCCTTTCTTGACCATTACTTGCCATTAGAGATCCGAGAGGCCCGTGCAGATCAGTTCTTGAACCTCCACCAAGTGATTATGAGCACGAGGGAGTGTAGCCTCCAATTCAATTCCCTGGCAAGGTATGCTCCCAATGTAGTTGCTACTATGGCAGATAGAGTTCATTGATATGTAGATAGGTTGGATACATATATAGTCAGAGACTATACCATTGCTTCCTTGAACAAAGATATGGACATAGCAAGGATACAGGATTTTGCACAAAAATTAGAGGATTCGAGGCAAAGGAGAATGACACAAGAGGTAGAAAGAGTGCAATCCAAGAGGGCCAGGTTTATATGGTAGTTTACACCACCCTAAAGTTAGCTTGGGCCTCAGTTTTCTAATAGACCGCCTGGGCCATCATCCTCCTACTCTAGAGCCAGTGCTCCACAGTAATTTCAAGGGTCTAGAAATAATCAGTTTGGTCAACGAGGTGAGAGACAAGGTATACAGACAATAGGATATTCGGCAGGCCAACCAATGACTCCTAGGCAGTCTTTTAAATGGTGTAGAGAAGTCATCCGGGTGTATGTCATGTTGGGACAGGTGTCTGCTATTGGTGTGGCACGCCAGGGCACATGATGAGAGATTGCTCGAGGAGGAGCATGGGTGATATAACGCAATCTACTGGGTCGGCTGTCGCATCATCATTGTCAGTTCATCCAATAGGTAGGGGTCAAAAAGCACCTATAGGTCATGGTATAGGTGTTAGAGGGGCAGCTAACTCTAGCGGAGTCCAGAATCTCACTTACACACTGGGGAGTCGGTAAAATTTGGAAGCTTCACCTGATGTGGTCATAGGTACATCGTCCATCTTTTCACATAATGTGTATGCATTAATTGACCATGGTTCTACACTATCATATATCACTCCACTAGTTGTTGGGAAGCTTAAGAGAATACCTAAACTATTAAACAAGCCATTTGAAGTATTTACACCAACTGGTAAATCGATTATGGCTAGAAGGGTTTATTGTGACGGCGTAGTAACTATTTGTGACCGTGACACATTGGCTGACCTAATTGAGTTAGAAATGATGGAAATTGTTGTTATAATGGGTATGGATTGTTTAGGTTCTTGCTATGCCACCATGGATTGCCGAACTAACAGAGTATGATTCCACTTTCCAAATGAGGCAGTTATTGAACAGGAAGGCAATGTTGAGGCGCCAAAGAGTAAGTTTATCTCTTATTTTAAGGCAAGAAAGATGATATCCACAGGGTATATATGTCATCTAGTTAGAGTGAGGGATATGGAGGTAGAATCGCCAACTCTTCAATCAGTTCCGGTAGTGAATGAATTTGTCGAAGTGTCCCCTGAAAATCTTCCAGGATTACCTCCAGAACGAGAAATAGATTTTGGTATTGACTTACTTCCAGGCACTCAACCTATTTATATCCCTCCATATAGAATGGCCCAAGTAGAATTGCAGGAATTAAAAGGGCAATTAAAAGACTTATTGGATAAGGGTTTCATAAGACCTAGTTCCAAGATTATCTCCAGAACGAGAAATAGATTTTGGTATTGACTTACTTCCAGGAACTCAACCTATTTCTATCCCTCCGTATAGAATGGCCCAAGCAGAATTGTGGGAATTAAAAGAGTAATTAAAAGACTTATTGGATAAGGGTTTCATAAGACCTAGTGTGTCCCTTGGGGTGCACTAGTATTATTTGTATGTGAAAAGGATGGCACTTTGAGAATGTGTATCAACTATCGACAATTGAATAGGGTGATAATTAAGAAAAAATACCTCCTCCCCAGGATTGACGATTTATTTGATCAGTTATTAGATGCCAAATGCTTTTCAAAAATTGATTTGAGATCACGTTATCACCAAGTGAGGATGAAGGAGAAAGATATACCTAAGACTGCTTTCAGAACACACTATGGTATCATTGAATTTCTTGTTATGTCATTTGGGCTAACGAATGCACTAGCGGTTTTTATGGATCTGATGAATAGGGTATTCAAGCCATTCTTGGATGTGTTTGTGATAGTTTCTGTAGATGACATTTTTGTATATTCAAGATCAGAAGAGGATCACACAAATCACTTATGATATGTGTTATAGATTCTTCGTGATCGACAGTTGTATGCTAAGTTTTCTAAATGTGAATTTTGGCTAAACTCAGTGGCATTCTTGGGTCATATTGTGTCTGATGAGGGAATAATGGTTGATTCACAAAAGATAGATGCTGTGAAAGATTGGCCAAGACCAACAACACCAACGAAAGTTCGGAGCTTCCTAGGTTTAGCAGGTTATTATAGAGGGTTTATTAAATGTTTTTCTTCTATTTCTGCATCTCTAACAAAGTTGACACATAAGGCGACCAAGTTCCAATGGAATGATACATGTGAAAGGAGCTTCCAGGAGCTGAAAAAAAGCTAACTTCTGCCCCTGTGCTAGTACTTTTGGAAGGCACTAAGGGGTATGCAGTGTATTATGATGCTTCAGGAGTTGTCTTAGGGTGTGTACTGACACAGAATGGTAGGGTAATTGCTTATGCGTCTAGGCAACTATGACCACATGAAAAAAACTATCCAACACATGATCTTGAGCTAGCAGTGGGTGTGTTTTCTTTGAAAATATGGCGCCACTATTTGTATGGGGTTCACTTTGACATTTATACTGATCATAAGAGCCTACAATACATCTTTAAGAAGAAATACCTAAACTTAAGATAGCGGAGATGGCTAGAGCTAATAAAGGATTATGACGTTGATATACTATACCATCTGGGGAAAGCAAATGTGGCAGCCGATGCTCTGAGTTGTAAGGCAATCATGAATACTGGTGATTAAGCTATGGTTAGTTGAGGAGAGGCTAAGGATCTACGTCAGCTAGCTAGTTTGGGAGTTCACCTTCTTGAAATTCTAGAGGAAAGGGTTATTGTACACAGTGCAACAGCGTCTTCATTGGTAATGGAGGTGAAAGAAAAATAGTTCGAGCATCCTATTCTATGACGGATTAAGGAAAAGGTAAGTCAGGGTACGATAAAGGGCTTTGACCTTACACAAAAATGGAGCACTTTACTACCAGAATAGGTTATGTGTTCCTGATGTTAATGGATTTAGAAAGAGGACAATGGAAGAAGACCATCATTCCCGATATTGCATCCACCCAGGATCAACTAACATGTATCATGACCTGAAGGGAATATTTTGGTGGGGAGGCATGAAAAAGGACCTTGCAGAATTTGTGGCTCAATGTACAAATTGCCAAAAAGTGAAAGTCGAATACCAAAAGCCAGGAAGTTATATGCAATGTATAGAGCTTCCAAAATGGAGGTCGGATATGATCAATATGGATTTTGTTACCGGCTTGCGTCGCTCATCTCAAAAGTTTGAATCCATATGGGTAATATTTGAAAAATTCAGAAAGTCAGAACACTTCTTACCAGTCAGGAGTAATTATCAGCTGAAGAATATGCCAAGTTATACCTCAAAGAGATAGTCAGGCTACATGGAGTCCTAATCTCCATTATATCTGATCGAGGAGCTCAAATCACTGTAATGTTTTGGAAGTCCTTCAAAAGGAGTTTAGGGACACAAGTGAAATTGAGTACAGCATTCCATCCCCAAACAGACGGTCAAGCAGAACGCACTATTCAGACACTTGAAGATATGTTGCGAGCTTGTGCATTGGACTTTAAAGGTAGTTGGGTGGACCATTTGCCACTTATTGAGTTTTCCTATAACAATAGCTACCACGCGAGTATCAAGATGGCACCTTACGAAGCATCATATGGGAGGAAATGTAGGTCGCCAATTGGAAGGTTTGAAGTGGGTGAAACCACCTTACTTGGGCCAGATCTAGTACAACAAGCCATGGAAAAAGTTGAGGTAATATAGCAGCGGCTAGAAACAGCCCAAAGTCATCACAAATCATATATGGATGCTAGAAGGAGAGGACTGGAATTCTCAGTAGGGGATTGGGTATTTTTAAAGGTGTATCCAATGAAAGGGGTTATGAGATTTGGTAAGAACGGAAAACTGAGCCCACATTACATAGGACCGTATCAAATTATTAAGAGGTTCGGGCAGGTTGCATATGAACTAGAGCTACCCCAAGAGCTTTCAATAGTTCATCCAGTTTTTCATGTCTCAATGCTTCGAAAATGCAAAGGTCATCTATCTCATATCACTCCTATTGAGGATGTACAGTTTACAGGAGATCTCACATATGAAGAGGTACCTATTACTATTCTAGATCATCAAGTTAAGAAGCTAAGGAATAAAGAAACAGCTTCAATAAAAGTACTTTGGAGAAACCAACAAGCGGAAGAAATAACATGGGAGGTCGAGGACATGACAAAATCAAAGTACGCTTACTTATTTGAAGATAAAGAGGAAGTCCAACATGTAGAATTGGGACACTAATAGGTACGTGTGATTGAATAGTTAATTGTTGTTAAATGTTTGTGTACGTAAAGGTTTAAATTTAGTGCTAACATTCGAGGACAAATGTTTCTAAGGGGGAGAGGATGTAACACCCCACACCGCACAATACCAGTACAATGCAAATGAAACATGAAATGGTTTGGTCAAATTAGCGCCCGTTTTTAAAAAGTGCTCGAATCTTATGTTATAGAGGGACATATGTGTCTAATGCTTAAGAAAGTCGAGTGTATAAATGGTTTATGTCAAATTGAGGAGATCACGACCTTAAACAAAGTGAGAAAATTCAGGTGCTTGTAGAACTTAATAAGCTTGCAGGTGAGTCACCTACCTGCGTAGCTTAAATTGCTAGCTAAACGGAGACGAGGCCCGATGTTGGATTTATCCAAGTCCGATTATGAATAAAGTCTGTCTTAAGAGTGTGACTTTAGCCCATGTTTTAGCATCACACATGGATTATATCTTCATCCCAAGAAGTATATAAAAATAGGCCAAGTATATCACAACACACTTAACCATTTGGGGCCCAACCTCAGTGAAGAGAAAGTTGAAAAAATGGGCAGCCCAAGCCCATCATCTTTGAGACCTAATTAGGCCCAAGTGTAAGGGCCAAGCTATAGCATAACTAGCTTAATAATATGTGGTATTAGTTGGTCAAATTTCAAAGAGTAACTCGGCCAAAGGACCCTTTATAAAGGGCTCAAAACAACGCTTAAGTTATTTCACTTTGGAGAAAAATTTCAACTTCCTAAAGACTTTTCTTGCTCTCCTTACTTCACTTTACAAAGCATCTAACACAACCCTCTAGGGTACTTGAAGGAAGGCTGAGTCTTGAAGGCGAAGACAAATACTTGGAGGAAGGGAAGGTTATCTCGAGGTAGTAACGAGGTCATATAATGAGGTACGTAAGGCTACTTGATTTCGTATTACTTGGCATAAAACATAGATCCTTCCTTGGCACATAAAGGCGCTTACCAACTCCCACACAACTATTAACTATGTATACACTCTTGCACATGTTCATATGCTCCCATACATAGTCACCTTCAAATCTGCTACAGGCTTGGATACCAAGTTACATAGGTTCTTGTTACTAAATAAAGTTCACGAGCTATTCCATTTTATATGCATTTCATTATTTGTTTAACGCACTATTTTCACTGTCATTTTGTCTTGTATGGTTATCTATATGTCGCATGCTACATATACAGTCCTACAGCTCCAATATTGTGACTACCAAAAGAACCATCTCAAAGGTAATTGAAAGACAAAATATTGTTTACTGGTAGGTGGAAGCCCGAGGGGTGGAAGAATAACCTAGCCAGGGACAATCCTATCATGGGTGGTAGCCCGAGGGCTTAAGGAGGAACCTAGCCAGGGAAGATCTTGATACGTTGTTTATTGATGGGTGGTTGCCCGAGGGGCGGAAGAATCACCTATCCAGGGACGATCCTATCATGGGTGGTAGCCCGAGGGGTTAAGGAAGAACCTAGCCAAGGACAATCCAGATACAGTTTACCACTGATAAGCTGGTCATTTGTATTACATATTGTGCACAAACTATACAGTAAAGGTAAAGTAATATAGAAGAACATAAAGTACATGATCCGAAAGTATAGCCAAGGGTGGTCTCTAATTTTACACAAATGCATGGTTTTATTTGAGTTGTTACATCATGTACATTATGTCCTGCCTTACATATTCAGTACATTATCCCGTACTGACGTCCCTTATGGGAGACCTTCATTTGATCCTGCATGTACAGGTGCTAGGAGATCTCGCCAGTAGGAGTATAGCATATCCAGCTTCTGTTACCAAGCTCCAAGTTGCTTCGGAGCTTTGCATTTCTATAGCTTATATGTTTGTATTGTACAGTTAGTTGAGGCAGGGCCTGTCCCGACCCTTATCAGTCACTTTTACTTATCTAGAGGTTTTGTAGGCTATGTAAATTAAAGTGTGGCCCTATCTCATATTTTAAACACCGTGGCCCCAACAGCCTAGCCATATGCATTTCTTTTTGGCTTATTATCACTATTTAATTTCTTTAAGGCATGTCAAATGTAGAAATCCCTTATAATACATATAGAAAGCGCATAGGTACAGGTTGGTTCTCCCAAATCTTATCAGCAACGGGTTCCAGTTCGCCCTAACAGGACTTGGGGCGTGACAAAACCTTTAACAAACCTTCTATAATAACCAGCTAACTCAAGAAAACTTCAAATACCCAGACGAGCTATCACAACCCAAGCCTACGCCCTAGACATGACATGGAGTATGTGAAAACCTGAAGGAACCCCAAATAAGCCTCTTAGCATATCAATCACACATCCTTGGTCGCGGAAGAAGAACATCAACAACAAGAGATATAAATAAGGATAAAGGGACTAAGGGAAGTCTTGGATAATCATAAACTACTTAAGAGTCTAGCTCAAAGCATAGATATATCAATTGTTCTAACAACACCTCTAACCGTAGATTGGGCGGGGGCTAAGACACTTTCCGAGCTCACCCTCAATGTAACAAATGTTCAACATAAAGAGATAACAAAAACAAGAGTAGCGTAGCTAGTATCTCTAAACTTGAGGACTTAGCAAAAGCTTATCTTTCAAGATACTAAATCTAGCCACGTGGAGGATGATCTTGAAGTGCTCTGGTTCCTACATGGTAACATTATGTTTGAATAGAGTATGCATTAGTATGTTCGAATGTACTAAGTATGTACGATGCAATGCAACAATACATAACCCAATATAGTCAAGATGCATAATAATGGGCAATAGATAAGTATAACATCAATATGCAATGCATGATCAATGCTTGAAGTAAAACATGCTTGTAAATAATATAACTTGCAACTATGCATTACATGTGTAAGAAGAGACCATATCAACAAACCCTAAGCAAACTATCACTTGAACTCCAAGGCATTTCACTCCTTTGGAAGGTGATTGAGGTACATACCCCACAGTGTTGTAGCATGGGCATGCCACCCCCCAACAAGGTGATTGAGGTACATATCCCTCAACATGGTGTACGGGTATGCCACCCCCCGGACAAGGTGATTGAGACACATACCTCTCAACGTGGTAGTGCAGGAATTCAACCCCCAAACGAGGTGATTGAGGTACATACCCCTCAATGTGGTAGGACGGGCATGCCACCCCCTGATAAGGTGATTGATGCTTGACACCCACTTAATAAGGTGGTTGGGCATGCCACCCTCAAACAAAGTATGGTCAACTTGCAACACTATAGATACTTTCATAAATTCAATACATGCATACAACCCATTACTCGTCATATAGTCACTTGATTCATAATCCATGCAATAGATCGTCAATAGCTCAAGAATCCTTGTTAAGACATTTTATCAAACACTTGGCAGGTGTGCAATGTTAGTTCAAAATCTGTAATTCAAGAGTGAAAAAATGTGAGAAAACTTAAGATAAATCAACCCACCAACACATAGTAAAATCCTCATGTAAGATACCTTGAAACTTATCATCAAATCTTATAATAGATCATAGTTTCGTAGCCAAAAACGTGCATAGTCACAATAGACGAACCATAAGCTTGAAATAGGTAGGCATGTGTTTCCAATCAACATTTCATAAAAACCCAACGAAATTTGTAATCATAATTCATAATAAGTAATACCCATAAGTAATACAACTTGGGAACATGCAAGTTTCATATAAAGGAAGGTTGGACACAATGGGTGAAAGGACCTGATGGTTCAAACCTACATACCTCAAATTTGGCGATTTCCTTGATGTAGATTTGAATGACAACTTGAAGCATGAATGAAGTTCTTAAGATTCGGAAATAAGCTTGAGATACTAGAATTTGGGTGAAATATTTGGTTAAGTGTTAGAGAGGTCTTTGAGAGTGTCTTGGGTGATATAGAGTTGAAAAAAGGCTAAGTATAGGTGTTGTTACGTATAAAAGGGCATGGGGCCAAGACCCAAATGTGTTAGGGTAAAATTGAAAAATTAAGTGTGTGTGAACACATCTACGTGACAGTCCACATCGCGGAGGCATTGCGGATGCCCTTAGGATGTTGAAATTTTGGCGAAAATCATTTTTCCCTACAGGTCTTCTAAAATCAGGGTTATACCTATTTCCCACTCAATTTTGCCCTCTGGTTAAGAATATGTAGTCCGATTCTTGATATCACACTCGATTTTGAGTTATATGGAAATTACGATTATGGACATTTCCAAAGCATATTTTTGGGGTCTGTTGGGGGGCATTTCAATAACTCCCCCTTGGGAACATTAGTCCCCGAATGTCAAAAAAGCGTACACAAGAAAAGTAATCATGAAGAATTCAGACCAACGAGAATGCAACAATGCACTTAATTACCATTTCAAAAAAACAATCTTAATATAAATGTCAAAAAAATCACAATAAACTTGTCAACATAAACATGAATGCATGCAAAGTGACAAAAGGGCTGAAACGTAAGACCTGAAATCATATAAAGGACTTAAATTAGTACCTTAGCTTGAGTAGAGTGCAAGAGATACAAATATCGCTTTTGCATGTCCGCCTCAGCTTCCCATGTGGCACTTTCAACTTGTTGGTTTCTCCAAAGAACCTTGACAGAAGCTACATCCTTGTTTCTCAACCTCTTCACTTGTCTATCCAAAATTTCTATCAGAACCTCCTCATAAGTCAAATTATCTTCTATCACACTCACAACATCCAAAGGTACAATAGCACTTGGGTCACCCACACACTTTCTCAACATAGATACATGGAAAACTGGATAAATCATATTCATAGCAATGGGCAACTCCAACTCATAGGCTACTTAACTATCCTCCTCAACACACTTTAAGAACCCAAAACCCTTGGGCTCAATTTATCCTTCTTTCCAAATCGAACCACACCCTTCATGGGTGAGACCTTCAAATAGACCCAATCACCAACCATAAATTCCAGATCCCTTCTTCTCAGATCGGAATAGGAATTTTGTCTACTTTGGGCTGTTTTCAATCTCTCCATAATAAACCTCACCTTCACCAAGGCTTCTATGACCAAATTTGGACCAATAAAAGCCATCTCCCCCACTTCAAACCACCTAACGAGGGATCTACAATGCCTAGCATAAAGAGATTCAAAAAGGGCCATACCAATGCTTGAGAGGTAGCTATTGTTGTAAGCAAATTCAATGAGTGGAAGATCTTTATCCCAACTACCTTAAACTCAAAAATACAAGCTCTAAGCATATACTCAAGGGTTTAGATAGTTCTCTCAGCTTCACCCTGTGTTTGAGGGTAAATGGCATGCTAACGTTAACCTTGGTACCAAGACTTCTTTGGAAGGACCTCAAAAAGTGAGAAGTAAATTGAGCACCATGATCCGAAATGATAGACAAGGGTACCCCATGTAGTCTAACAAACTCATGAAAGCACAATTTGGCATAATATTCATCACCACAGGTAGTTTTGAGCAGTAGGAAGTGAGCCAACTTTGTCATCCTATACATAACAATCCAAATAGAATCAAAATGCTTCGCAGTCTTAGGCAACCCAACCAAAAAGTATATGTTGATTTCCTCCCACTTTCAAGTAGGAATCTGTATCTCTTTTGTTAGGCCACCCAACATTTGATATTCGACTTTCATTTTTTGGCAATTGTGACATCTGGATATGAACTTGGCAATGTCTCTCTTCATACCACCCCAGCAATACACTTCCCTCAAATCTCTATACATCTTTGTGAACCAGGGTGAATAGAATACGAAGAATTATGAGCCCTCATCAAAAATCTTCTTTCTCAAGTCATCAACACTAGGCACACATAATCTACCTTGGTACCTAAGGGCATCATCTCCCCCTTGGGAGAAAACCTCTACTTACAATCTCTCACCAAGGCCTTCAACTCTAGCAAGGTGGGGTCAAGATCTTGTTTCGCCTTTACCTCCAATCAATGAAGACTTAGAACCATCAACAACCACTACAACACCTTTATTAACTTCTTTGAAACTAACCTCCAATATAGCCAACCGATGGAACTCTCTAGCCACCCCTTTGCCACTATCATCAGCATGAGCTAGGCTACCCATAGACACCCTACTTAAAGCATCAGCCACAACATTAGCTTTGCTCGGGTAATAACACCCACTCATATCATAATCATTTAAGAGCTATAACCACCTTTTTTGTCTCTGGTTAAGATCTTTTTGGGTGAACAATACTGGAGACTCTGATGATTAGTGAGCACATCAACAAGAACCCCATACAAGTACTGACGCTAAATTTTCAAAGCAAATACCATGGCCGCCAATTCAAGATTATGGGTGGATAATTCTTCTCATGCACTTTAAGTTGTCTAGAGGGAGATGCTATCACCTTACCACTTTGCATCAAAACACACGCCAAACCAATTCTTAAGGCATCACAACATACAAAACAACCCTTCGAACCCTTCCGATAGAGACAAAATAGGAGCAAAGACAAGGTAATATTTTGCCTTATCGGTCCACACAAATTTTTCCTTCTTTTGGGTCAACCTAGTCATAGGAGAAGAAATAGAAGAGAATCCATTTACAAACCTACAGTAATAACCTACCAAACCCAAGAAACTTCTAATATCCATTGGAGTCAAAGGTCTAGGACAATTTCTAATCATCTCTGTCTCTTTAAGATCCACCTTAGTGGCATCACCAGACACCACACACCCAAGAAAAGCAATCTCTTTCAACCGAAACTCACATTTTTCATATTTAGCATATAACTTCTCCTCTCTCAAGATTTTCAATACAACTATCAAGTGATCCACATACTCCTCCTCACTATGAGAATATATCAAGATATCATCAATAGAAACTAGGGCAAACAAGTCAAGGTAGGGTTTAAAATCCTATTTATAAGATCCATGAATATAGCCACTACATTAGTCAACAAAAAGGACATAACCACAAACTCAAAGTGCCCATACCTAGTCCTAAAAGTTGTCTTGGGAATGTCATACTTCCTCACTTTCACTTGGTGATACTTGAACCGAAGATCAATGTTAGAGAAGTTACTATCCCCTTGAAGTTGATCAAAAAGGTCATATATCATTGGTAGAGGGTACTTATTCTTGATGGTGACTCTATTAAGTTATCAATAATCAGTGTACATTTTAACAGAGTCATCCTTCTTGAACACCGGTGCACCCTAAGGTGACTTACTAGGCCTTATAAAACACTTCTCCAACAAATCCCTTAATTGCTCCTTCAACTCCTTCAACCCTGCAGGGGAATACAGTAAGGGGGAGCAGAAATGGGTTGAGTATCAGGAAGAAGGTCTATACCAAAATCTATTTCTCTTTTGGGAGGAACAACGAGAAGTTCAATAGGAAAGACATCAAGGAACTCATTAACCAATGGAACTGACTCTATAGGAAGTACTTTAGATTCAACATCCCTAACCCTCACAAGATGATAGAGACAACCCTTAGAAATCGAGTTTTGTGCTTTAAGACAAGAAATGAACCTACCCTTGACTACCACATCACAACTTCTCCACTAAATGACGGGTTCGTTAGGGAATCAGAATTTGACCCTATGGGTTCTACTATTAATAGAAGAATAATAGGCATGCAACCAATCCATCCCAAAAATTATAGCAAAATCCACCATATCTAACTCAACAAAATCACAAGGCAAGATTTTATACAATATGAATACGGGATAATTTCTATAGTCTCTTTTAGCAATAACAGACTCACTAATGGGGGTAGACACATCATAGGGTTCATACAACTTTTGGGGCTAACATGAAGCTTTTTGGCAACAAAAGGAGTAATAAAAGAAAGAGTGGCACGGGTCAATAAAACCATACACATCAAAATCAAAAACCTTTAACATACCAGTGATGACATTGGGCACCTTATTCACCACTTCTCTCCCTTAAAGAGCACTGTACCTATTTTGCTTTGGCCAACCCCTTATTAGCCTCCTATTCCCTTTGGACCTGCATTTGCACCTTGACCTTGTGGACAACCATCTCTACCTTTGTTTTGATTACTAGGAAAATCCATCACCTTTTGACCCACTTCAGAAAAACCATAGGAAGCATTGGAGTTTCTCATACACGGGTCAATATGGCCTCTACCACACCCTTGGCATTTAGGGTAGTCATTTCCAAACCTTCTATTATGAGCATTGGAAGATCCTTGGCATGGAGGCTTGTGGCCTTGAGGAAATTGGCTACCCTTGGAATTTTTGACCCACCTTCAAAATGGGCCCTCTTAGCCTTACACTTCTTCTTTTTCTCAACTTTTCCCCCTCTATTTATTCGGCATAAGTCAAGAGGCGGGATAAATCCTTATCACCTATCACCATGGAAGTATGACGCTCCTCATTAACCAAGTCGAACACACCCGACACAAATTTGTTCATCCTAGACCTCGGCTCGACAACCAATTGTGAGTCATACTTGAAAAGTTGGTTGAAAATGAGGGCATACTCCCTAAAACTCATGAACCCTTGCTTTAGATTCATAAACTCCATCATTTTTACCTCCCTAAGCTCAATAGGAAAGAATTAGTTGAGGAATGTCGCTTTTAATTCTTCCCACGGGATAGCATCACCATTCCCCTTTAGCATCTTTCATTCAGTGAACCACATCTGAGCCACTGCTTCGAGTTGATGGGCTGCCAACTCTGCTTTATCCATCGACTTAAACCCTATAATGGATGACACCTTATAAATCTCATTAATGAATTCTTGAGGATCCTCATCCACCTTGGACCCGTGGAACTTCAGTGGGTTCATTCTAGTAAAATCCCTAACCCTTGAGGCTCGAGTAGGAGCATGAGGGGCTCGGGCCCCTTGGCTGATTTGATTAGTCATGGCATGGACCAACAATGTAGTATCATCCCAGAACTCTTCATAGTCTACTCCCCCATCTTGAGGAGCTTGAGGAGCGGGAGGGCTGGTTACTCCTTGGTAGTATGGGCTCTTCTTCCTCTTGGAATTGGTATGATCTAAAATAGCAAAGAACATTCATTATAGTAAAAGCCTTATCTTACTCCTAAAGCATAACATAGATTACGAAGAAGGGAAACATTTCCTAAAATACCTCATAGCCTCTCATGCATAGTTGTGGTGCACTTCATAACCATGAACAAGACTCTAATTGATGTGGTGTGTTGGATTCTGAGGACCATTAACAACTTAGTGCTCCAATTACAAGTTTTTCATGACCCAAGCCCAGGGCCTAGACATGATATAAGGAATGACGAAACACAAAGGAACCTCAAACAATCCAGTTGGCATATCAATCACACATCCTTGGTTGCAGAAGAAAAACTTCAACAAAAACTTGTGCGCATATGAATTTCTTGGTGATCAAGACTATTTCTCTGGTTATCAAGACTATTTCTTGGTACAAATTGTGCGCACATGAATTTTCTTTAGTACTGTAACAGTAATGACTAACATGCCTCAATTTCAATCTAGTTGATGTCATCTATTTGAATTCTGAACGATCATTTTTCTCCATTTAATTTATCCCCTACTCTCCACACTTACAATAAGATGTGTGTCATTCAACTTAGTATTTAATCGGCAAGAATCTCCGAGTTTGGACAAATATAACCATGTTTTTTCACCAAGAAATGTAGAGTCAAACCATTATTAACACAATGGAAGGATGAGAACAGATAAGATGGTTCTTGGGACATTTACCTACAATTAAAAAAATTACTTGAGCTTCACGATTGTAGAAGAGGAAGCAGTGGTAATATTGTAGGCTTTGAAATTCAAATGAAAAAATAAAATGTAATTACCCTAACTTTTTTAATAAAGGGTTAATTGCTAATTTCAACCACTAATAATTATAATTAATGGATATTAAAAAAATAGAAAAGAAGTGATCATTCCCTATTCTTTTTCTTCTCTGTGCACAAAGCAAAAACAACATATTTCTTCTCTGTGCACGCAACAGAGACAACATACTGAAGTATATTCTTTTCTTCTTTCATTCGTTGCTTTTGGAAGAAAACACACCATTCATCAAGGCCATTTGGAGAAATGCAAATATAGAATCAACTTGATTTTTGTAATGTTGTTTTGGGTGATAAAATATAGGTATTTTCTTGTTGTTGCGTGCTCTTGTTAGTCGAAAACATATTTATCATAATTTTCACCAATTAGGTTTACAAAGAGATTAAGAATACCTTACTTTCAATTTATAGTCTAAGGTATTGGTTATTAGGGTTTAACCCTAAACTTGAAGACTAGGGATATTGATACTTGAGTTTGGCCAATATAATTGATATCGATTATAAATATTATTTTTCATAGATTCAGGCAAGTAAAGGTAGTTTTTGTGGGTGTTCTATGCATGCGAGGTTGTGGACCTTGTCATTAATAAGAGACTTTAAGCTTTAGTGTTTTCTTTTCAAATAAGCTTTGAAAATAATATATTTTTCTCTGTCTGGTGCATGTATTGGGACAAGTATATGCTTGACAGAGTTGATGTTTTCTTTATCACCCCTAGATAGGCTATTTTTGAGAAGAATATCAAATATTTTCATGAGTTATATATGGTGTGATGTTGGATATCCTTTTTTTATTGTTTTGATGTGGTTATTAGGGGTATCCTTAGCTGCCGTAATATGGTAGGGGCATACCCATGCTTCCGTAATTTTATAGGGGCTTTGTATATGCTGTCATAGTATACTTTAGAGCATTATACATGTCATGGACTTGTCGGGGGGAAGTGTTGATCTCCTTCACTTGTAATAATGACATGTTTTGAGTGTGGATTGAATTGAGACATGTAGTGACCCTTTCTGAACATTTGTTTGAACTTATTGAGCTTAGTGATGTATATTCTTGTGTATATTATTTTTATATATCCGCTGTGCAGATGTATTTTATAGATCTTGTTCCAGGGATATTAAAGTAGCGTGTCAAGGATCTTATTAGGTTATATTTATATATAGCTCATTCTTTACTTGCATGTCAATGCAGATACTAATGCAGAGGGTGAAACTTGTGGCTGACAAGTTTATTTTCGTGGACTCTATTGCTGAGGTGAGCCTTCGTATTGTTCGTTCAGGTTACTACTTCAGCTCTATCCATTGTGATTTATGTTTTCCTTTTTTTGGTGTTTGTACACTCGACAGTAAAACTAATATCACTCTATTAGATGCTCTATGATCTTTTGTGGAATTTGGGCTAGAGATATTTTGTTAAGTGACCTTTTCCTCTCATGAATTGATATGCAATTTTGGTTTTCTAGTTACCCCAGTGTTATGAGTATTGCTGAGTTTTGAGGTTGCACATATTATATTCGTAGTGCTTGGATAGTTTGGGTTTTGTGTAAATATTTAGTTCTCCTGAAAAATGGTGTGGGCAGGTTCCTGTCATATCTCGGGGGTATTTTAGAATGCGACAAAGTTTGTATCAGAGGCTAGGCTTTAAGCTCAGGTCATGGAGCAGTGTTCGGTAGACTCTTCTTCATGAGTATGTAAGCTCCTATACTTATGACCTTGAGGCTGCTAAACTAAAACGGACCTAGGGCCTGGACGTGACCAGTGAATGGGGAAACCGCACGGGACCCCAAATAAGTCTCTTAACATATCATTTCACATTTTTCATTGCGGAAGTAAGAATAAACAACAGTAGAAAACTGAAACGACCCTAAAAAGTGCCCCAAAAATGTGCCTCAGAAATTTCCTGAATCGTAATCTCCATATATTTCAAAATCTGACCTCATATTCTTGATCAGGGGGTTAAATTGAGTGGGATATGGGTCTAACCCCAATTTTAGAGTGAACGATTCACAATTTCAAATTTCAAAGTGTCAATTTCCCGAATGCTTTGCACATTGGTGATGTGACGTGCCAGTGCATTATTTTTGTCCAATTTTCTGATTTCGGTCCAAGGCCTTTGGGTCTTGGGCGTAAGCATTCCCATGGGCGAAAATACCTATACTTAGCCTTATTTCTCCCTCATATCATCCAAGATATTCCCAAATACTCTCCCAAATACTTGGACAATATTTCATCTCCAAATTTCATGTTCCAAGACTCAATCTAGATCTAAGGATTTCACTCAAGCTTCAAGTCTCAATCTCCATTCATCATCAAGCTATTCTCCAAAGTTAAGGTATGTGGATTTCTTTCATGGGTCCTTTCACCCATGATGCACAAGCTTGTTTTTACTTAAAATTGTATGATTTAAAGTTGATTTACTCATGGGTCTTACTTATTATGAAATTTACTACACACTATGTTAGGGTTTATGAAATTGTGATTGTTTCAGCATATTTTGAGTTATGGGTCTAAGATATATTGTGAGATTTGATGAAAGGTTTGATTTATATAGCTTGAGGGTGTTACCAAGTATAGACTGATGGTTTTATATGGGATTTACTTGCATGTTTAACTCTTGAATTGCATGGTTTTACAATAACACTACCCATCCACCAAGTGCTTGATAAAATATCCTGTTTATGATTCTTGATTTTCTGAAGGCCTAATGATTAGCATATGAAATATATTACTTTATGATGATGGAAGTATGTTATATATGTGTTAATTTCCTGATTAGCTTCTATAGTGTTACATGTTGACCATTAACGTTGTTGAGGGGTTGATACCTTGACATCTTTGATGGAGGGTGCTAAGTTCATTAACCTTGTAGAGGGGTTGGTACCTTGTCCACTTTGATGGAGGGTTCTATGTCCATTAACCTTATTGAGGGGTTGGTACCTTGACCACTTTGATGGAGGGTGTTAAGTGTACTAACCTTGTTGAGGGGTTGGTTCCTTGACCACTTTGATGGAGGGCGTTCAGTCTATTAACCTTGTTGAGAGATTGATACCTCGATCACTACCAATGGGGTATTAAGCCTTGGATTCCAAGTACTAGTTTCTTGGTCTATGATGAAGGACTTTTCTTATCTACAAAATAAATTCTATATAAGCATGATTTACTCTAAGCAACATCCATAAATGCCATCTTGCTACTGTGCTATCTATTGAGTATTATTATGCATTTTGCCTATGATGCCTATCCATTGTTGCATTGCATCTTACGTTAGTATATTCAAATGTATTAACGCATACTCTATGCCTACATGATGTTACCATGTAGGAACCGAAGCTCCATTTGGCTATTATCCTCCTCCACATGGCTTGTACAATTGTTTCTCGAGCTAGTTGTTGAGTCCTTCATTCCGAGGACGTTGGTCTACATTTCTTATGCTATGTGTCGATTCTCTCTTCTTTATTTCTACTTTGACTATAAGGGTGAGCTCGGTTGCTTATCTTGGCCCCCACTACGTTTCTATCTTTAGAGGTGTGGTTGGACAAGTTGTATATTATGCTTGATCTTTGACTCATCTATGATATTTATGTATTACTCTCTCTTTCTCTATGGCTCCCAAATTTCCAATTTTCCTTGTTTATGCTTATCTTTTATTGTCAATTCTAATTTCTTCCGCAATGAAGGATGTGTAATGATATGCTATGAGGCTTGTTAACACTTGGGGAGAGAGAGTGTTTAATACTTAAATAGCGTAGATAAGTCAAAACTCAAGCATAATGCATAACTTGTCAAACAACACCTCTAAACTTAAAACTTAGCAGGGGCTAGACAAGTAACCAGGCTCACCCTCATAGTCAAAGTATATAATGTAGAAAGAGAGCCATAATAAACAGCATATGAACATAGACATTGTCCCCGAAATGGAGGACTTACCAACTAGCTAGAGAGATATCGTACTAGCCACATGGAGGATGACGATCGAGTGGGGCTCTAGTCCATACATGGTAAAATCATGTAGGCATAGAGTATGCGTTCGTACATTTGAATGTACTAAGTATGTAGGAGGCAATGCAATAAGTAATAAGAACCATAAACAAAATGCATAACATAGGTAATGAATATGCTTATAGAAATATGGCATGTATGAATGAAGCTTGAAGCAAACCATGCTTATATAGAACATAATACATGTGTAAAGATTGACCATTATTAGTGATATCCAAGGCTTACCACCTCCTTAGAGAGGTGATTAAGGTATGAACCCCTCAATAGGTTGATGAGGTAGAAACCCCCGAACATGGTTGATGAGGTACAAACCCCCTAATGTGTTTGATGAGGTACGAACTCCCCAACATGGATATCAAGGTAAAAACACCTTGACATAGTTGCACGGGCCTACCACCTCCTGAGCAAGGTGATCGAGGTCCAGACCCTTTGACACGGTTACCCAGGCCTATAACCTCCCGAGTGAGGCTTGGCCATCATGAACACTATAGAGATACCATTATATATATATATATATATATATATATATGTTCCTTTCATCATCATAAAATCATTAGAATCATAAGACATGCATTAGACCTTCAATTCCTCAAAATACATTAACCGAATATTTTATCAAACACTTGGAGGGTGTGTAGTACTAGTGTGAAAGCATGCAACTCAAGAGTGAAATCATGCTAGAAATTTTCATGTAAAACCATCAATAGATACTTGGTAATACCCTCGAGCAGTATATGTCAAAAGCCTTCATCAAATCTCTCAATAATTCTTAGATTCATAGCTCAAAACATGCTAAAACAATCATAACTTCATGAAACCCCAACATAGTGTGCAATGAAATTCATAATAAGTAATACCCATGAATAAATCAACTTTAAATAATGCAATGCTAGGTAAAAGGAAGCTTGGACATCACAGGTGAAAGGAAGCCATGAAAGAAACCCACATACCTTAGTTTCGAAAAATTCCTTGGTGAAGATTTTAATGGACACTTGAAGTTTGAGTGGTACCCTAAAGATCCGGAATAGATTTGGACACTTGAATTTTGAGGTGAAATATTATCTAAGTGTTTCAATGAGTATTGGGGAATGTCTTGAATGATATTCTGGGGAAATATGGCTAAGTATAGGTACTTTTACGCATAGGAAGACTTGGGCCCAAGACCCAAAAGCTTAGGACCGAGATAAAAATCACTAGCAATAAAATACATAAGTCAGCATCTGTTCCGTGATTCGGACCTATCGAGGAGGCAAGATTTACATAGGTCTGCGATGGTTGCGTGTCGCAGCACCGTTGCGGATCGATTCTTGAGATTGAAATTTTGGGAAAATGAAGTTGTGGTTTGTTTGCTCTAAATAGGTTTAGACCCATTTTCCACTCAATTTGACCCCCTGATCAAGAATATGAAGTCGAATTATCGATATCATGCATGGGTTTTGAGATTTATGAAAATCACGATTCCGAGCACTTCAAGGACACATTTTCAGGGACGTTTTGGGGTCATTTCAAATTCTCCCCCTTAGGAATATTCGTCCCCGAATGTCAAAGAAAGGTATGTGAGAGACATAGACATGACAATTTTATCCCACGTAAGGACACAACTATGCACATAAACTGAATCGACCCAAAAAAAGGTGCTCGAAAACATGCCTCGAAAGTGCCTGTAATCTTGTTTTTCTTATATCTAAAAATTCGTTTGTTATTTTGAAAATCAGACTTCATATTCTTATTTAGGGGATCCAATTGAATGGGAAATGGGTCAAACTCGAATTTTGAAGCAACCGTATTAAAATTCGAAAATCGCAAAATATGCTATTTAGGAGGGTCCATTTTGAAGGGGCATATCTCGTAGCACAAAAAGAATTGGGTAGACCAAAATATACCAATTAAAATCCATTTGAATCATCTTTCCAATACACTATGTTTCACCTCATTTTGAGTTCTAATGAAGGATTTATGCCCACTTTCGTAAAACTCACCCGTGCAAAAAATGCAATTTCTAGTGAGCAGTCCGCTTTGGTCCTATTTTCTCTTAACTTCGGTCCAAGACTTTTAAGTCTTGGGACTAAGGGTTTCCACACTTGAAAATACATATACTTACCTAAATTTCACCCTTACATCGTCCTAAACATTCCCCAAAACTCACTCAAATTTTAGACTCATATTTCACCCTATATTCAAGTCCGAAACTCAAGATCAATCTTAAGGATTTCTTAAAGTATTTCACTCAAGCTTCAAGTCTCCTTTAAAGTCTTCTTCAAGAACCTCTCCAAAGCTAAGGTATGTGGTGTTGAACCATTGGGTCCTTCCACCCATGGTGCCTAAACTCTCTTTTAATTAATATTTCATGATTTAAAGTTGATTTTACTTGTAGATTTTGTATATTGAGAAATTTACTGCGCAGTGATTTTAGCTCATGAAAGTATGGTTGTTTTAGGATGTTTTGAGCCTCAAATCTTGGATCTTATGTTGGAATTGATAAGGGGTGTTGATGTGAATGTCTTGGGGATGTTGCAAAGTGTTGATTAAAGGTTTTACCCCCAATTTTCTTGCGTGATTTCATCTCTAAATTGCATGCTCTTATACCCCCATTACACACCCTTAAGGTGTTTTATAAGATGTCCGGTTATGTTATCTTGAGAAATTAAAGGTCCAAAGCATGAGATATGATACGATTGATGTTATGATGATGAAATAAGCTTATTTACATGATTATTCCTACATGAGGCATTGCATTAGATCCTATGATAAATTCTATATAATGTGTTGCACTAGACCATGCCCAATCCGGGGGGATAAGAGCCCGAGTAACCATGTGAATGATTTATACTTCATCATCTAGGATGATTAGGGTGTGACCAACTTCAACCATGTGAGGTGTTTATACTATGCTACCTAGGATGATTGGGATGTGACATACATCAACCATGTGAGGGGTTTATACTTCACCACCTAGGATGATTATGGTGTGACCAACATCAACCATGTGAGGGGTTTATACCTTACCACCTAAGATGATTGGGGTGTGACCATCATCAACCAACCAAGGTTGGAAAGCTAGCTTGGTGACTTCTTCACATATAATATCTTATATGAGCATGATTTACTTTAGAATATTTTACTTATGCATTGATCATACATGTCATATTGCTATATTATGCGTATTGCCTATTGTTATGCATTTTGCATTGTATTAAATTCAAATGTACTAACACATACTCTTGCCTACATGATATCACCATGTAGGGTTCGGAGATCCTATCGATTTTTCTTGTGGCTAGATGGATTGTTCAAGTTAGCCTGTGGTGAGTCATCCATTCTAAGGAATGGACAATTCTCTCACTCTATGTATTAAAATTCTCTTTAATTTTTTGTTTGCTTATGACTATGAGGGTGAGCCCGGTTGTATGTCTTAGCCCCCACAATTATCTATGTAGTATAGGTGTTGTTGGACAAAATTATTTATTTATGACATGAGTTGATTCTATTACCTCTCGACTCTATGTTATGACAAGTTCTCCCCTAGTCCCCTTTTCCTTTATTTCCATTCTTCAAATGTCATTTAATTGTTCTGCGACCAATGATGTATAATGATATGATATGAAGCTTATTTGGGGTTCCTTTAGGTTCTCCAATTGTCGGTCACATCTGGGACCTAGGCTTGGGTCATGAAAAAGATGGTATCCAAGAACTAGGTTGTTAGATCCTTGGGGTCCAACACACCGCATCGAGTAGAGTCTTATTCATGGTTGTGTTTTGCACCATAACTATGAGTAGGAGGCTGTGAGACAGTTTAGGAAATGTTTTCCTTCTTCATGGTCTATGTCGGGCTTTAGAATTTAGATAGGAGTTTCCCTCTAACGAATATTCTTTGCTCTTTTAGTTGATCATGCCGCTTCAAAGAGGAAGATGAAGGAAGGTAAGTAGAAGGCTTTGATTTTGATGGATCCAAGTTTCACTATTTCTTCCCTTTTCTTTTAGTTGATGGTGGGTCTTTTTGTGTGTCCTGAGTTGTGATGTGAACCTTTGGTATTTATCTCTTGGTTAGGTATATTGTTGCTAGAAAGTTTATCGGCATTGATCCAGGTTTGTATTGCATTAGGTCTTGCTTTGTGGCTTGTTGTAGTTGGCGTAGTGGATTTTGATGTCATACTAGGGATGGAATGGTTGCATGCATGTTGTGTCTTCATGGATGGTAGGATCCATGGAGTTAGATCCCAAATCCCTAATGAGTCCGTCTTTGAGGGGGAGGTTGTTAAGAGATAGCAAGGGAGGTAGATTCATTTCATGCCTTAAGGTACTATTAATCTCTAAGGGGTTATATTTATCATCTTGTGAGAACTGGAGGTATTAAACCTGTGTTATTTTTAGAATTATTGTTGGTGGTAGGTGAGGCCTTGAATGCCCCTTTTCGATATTTTGAATTTGGGGTACTATCTTTTTATTTGACCAGTACGCCGGTTATGCCTATAAATCTCATGAGTAAGATCTTTAGTCCCTACACTAATAGCTTTATAGTGGTTTTTGTGATGATAATGTGGTTCATTCCCTGATGAGGTAGTGCCTATGAATCATTTGAGAGTAGTACTACAAGTTTAAGGAAGAAGGTTGGGTGCTAGTAGGTGAGATTGGAATTTTAGTTGTAATAGGTTGCCTCCTAGGTTGTGTTGTGCCGAGTGATGGTATTAAGGTGGACCTTAGAAAGATGAAGGTGATTAGATTTTAGCTTTGACCTTTGACTTCACCGGACATTAGGAGCCTCTTGGGTTTAGTAGGCTATTGCCGGAGGTTGTGAGTAGGGTGATTTGATAGGTCCAAAGGTTTCTATTTCTTGTGTTATTCCTTTGTGCTAGTAGGATTCATGTGTATGTTGATTGATTCTAGATTCCTTCCAATCGAGGAGACCCAAAATTTATTTTCAAGAAAACCTACATGGATTTTACTTACTTTAATTTGGGACTTGAATATTATGATTCCTAAAATTCTATTGATGCATGGGTAGTGTTTATTTGATGATTTTAATGTGATTTAAACCATTATATGAGGATTTACCATGGGTTTATGGAGTTATAAGTATGCATGTTCCCCTTTTGAAATCATTTATGCATGAGAGATTACACTAGTGATTTAAATATGGAATTAATTATATTTTCACTTCAACTTCATACTACAAAAGTTGATTTTAAATGGAGTCTTAATTACCCATGTCATTTCCTCATTGTTCATAGTTTATGCATTCATATACACAAATTATTTTAAAAAGTTATATTATGGGTAAACCGAATTTCTTTTTATGGTTTGATTTTGATAGAAGTTTGGTTATGACAATATTATGATAACATATATGTCTTTGATTTTGTCTCTTTAAGCATTTTGGATATTTGTACCATTCTGTATATGAATGGATGATTCCTATGCATGAGTATTATGACTATGAGATTTTGGCATTTGAGCCTAAATATGAATTATTATGAATGGTGTTTGGCTCTTAAGTCCAATTGTGCATTAAAATGATTTGGAAAGTGACTATTGCCTCTTTGAGAGTATGTACATGCCTATTATAAGTATTCTTGTGGGATGAAGACCTAGCTTGTTGTGTTGAGGGTCTTGGGGTGGTTTGGGCTACTTGCATAGCATGTTTCTAATGAATGTAGAACCCATAAGGTTGTAATATAATGGGTAAGGATGGTCAATCTATTTAGTCAACTGTGATGTATTAGTCACTTCTCTAAGATTGATCTTTTGTTTGGTTTTTTTCACCAAGTGAGGATTAAGGTAGGTGATATCCCTAGGTGTCTTTTTGGATTAGGAGTGAGCATTATTAGTATTGATGGAGTTGCTTGGTTAACCTATGCACTGGTAATGATTGTGAGTTTCTTGAATAGGGTCTTAAAACCCTACCTTGGCATGTTTGTGGTGATTTCTAGTAATGAAGTATCGATTTATTTAGAGCTTGTGAATCATTTGGGGGTAGTGATGCAAGCCTTGGAGGATGAGAGGTTGTTTGCTAAATGTGGTAAGTGTGCATTGTGGGTAGCAAGAAGGTGGTTAGAAGTCTTTAAGAATTATGATTTGTGTGTGCATTAGTGTTTATCAATAAGGCTAGTGTTGTAGTTGGTACTCTAGGTAGCATATCATGTGTTGTTGATGGTGGGAAGGAGGAGACTAGTAGAGTACATCGGTCGGCTAGATAGGGAGTTGGGTTGAAGGAAGTCGAGAATGGTAGTATAGGGTTCTTGATGGTTCCAAATTTTCTTAGTATAAAAGGACTATATTTGGAAAGGCCTTGAGTCCACCTTATTAGAGTTGGAAGTCTTGCAGTGAGAAGATGATAGAGTGGAGGTTGTCTCCCAAAGGAGAGATGGAGGTTATGGTACCAAGTAAGTTAGGTGTATTTAAGATTGACAATTGAGTTGAGGGTTGTGAGTCCTTATAGAGTATAGAGGAAGGTTGGTAAAGTTGCTTAAGTTTGGGGATTGCCATTGGGTGTAGATATGGTTAATCCGTTTTTTCATGCTTCTAGATGGATGTGATGTGCTGGTGACTTTAGTGTTGTACAGCACTTTAAGGTTGTGGGTGTTAAGGAGGGTAATTTCACTTAAAAGAAAGTCCCGGTGGAGGTGTCTGATGGATTAGTGGAGAAGTGGGATTGATAATGGTGTAGTTTGCTTCAAGGCCCTTTGGGAAGAGTCGTCTATTCATATGTGTCTCTCGGGGAGCCGAAGTGGCCATGGAGGAGCAATAGCCATATCTCTTTCATTCTATTCAAGCTTATGACAACATGTCAAGTCCTTTTATGATTTCATGTCTTGCATTTTAGCCTCTGTGTCATTCATATGCATTCTTGTTTAAGTTGAAAAGTTTATGATGATTTTACACTTATGTTGAGATTTTGAAACCGGTGTTTTAAACATAATGTTGCATCCCTATTAGGGCTGATTTGTTCATGAGTACTCTTGTCTTGTACGTCTCTTCTACATTCGGGGATGAATGTTCCCAAGGGGGAGATATTGAAACAACCCAAAAAAAAGTTCTCAAAAACGTGCCTCGGAAGTGTCTAGAATCTTGTTTTACATATATCTAAAAATTAGTTTGTTATTTTGGAAATCCAACTTCATATTCTCGTTTAGGGGGTCAAATTGAGTGGAAAAATGGGTCTAACCAAAATTTTAGAGCGACAGTATCAAAATCCGAAAATCGCAGAATATGCTATTTAGGAGGCTCCATTTTTAAGGGGTATATCTCTTAGCACAAAATGAATTGGGTGTCCCACAACCTACAGCTAAAAGCCCTTTGAATTAGATATCCAATGCACTTTGTTTCACCTCATTCCGAGTATGGATAAAGGATTTTTACCCATTTTCGTAAAACTCGCCCATGTAGAAAATGTAATTTCCAGTGAGCAGTCCATTTTGGTCCTATTTTCTCTTCATTTCGGTCCAAGACTTTTAAGTCTTCAGCCTAAGGGTTCCCACACTTGAAAATTCTTATACGTATCCTTATTTCACCCTCATATCATCCTAAACATTCTCCAAAAACTCACTCAAACATTTAGACTCATATTTCACCATAAATTCAAGTTCGGAACTCGAGACCAATCTTAAGGATTTCACTCAAGCTTCAAGTCTCCATTAAGGTCTTCTTCATGAACCTCTCCAAAGCTAAGTTATGTGGTGTTGAACTATTGGGTCCTTCCACCCATGGTGCCTAAACCCTCTTTTAATTATATTGCATGATTTAAAGTTGATTTTACATGTGGGTCTTGTATATTGAGAAATTTACTGCACAGTGATTTTAGTTCA
>JAABOM020074270.1:0-25937 GCA_011800125.2 Solanum clarkiae | reverse complement strand
GCCTAACTCTTGCCTTTTCTCAAAATGGGAGACAAGTTGATTGGCTTGGGGGTTTAGAGTAGTAGCTGGGATGTGAACAACATGTGAAACATGACTGCTAGTTGTATTAGAAAAGCAGCTACTGACATACTAGGGGTTTCAAGAGCGATTTTGATAGCCGTCAAGGAGATTAGTGGTGGAATGAAGAAGCGCAAGGCAAAGTGAAATTTAAGAAGGTTGCATATACGAAGTGGTTGGAGTGTGTATATAAGGATGAGAAGTGGAGGCTTAAGAATATCTATAAGAAGGCAAAGACAAATGCAGAGTCGGCGATCACGAGTGGCAAGATGACAACTTTTGAACATTTATATGCCAAACTAGGGGAAAAGGCGAGGATAAGAGATTGTATAGGCTCGTGAAAGAGAGAGAAGCTCGTGACTTGGATTAAGTGAAGTACATCAAAGATGAGGAACGTGAGGTGTTGGTGGATTCCACTAGGTATGTTGTTGTTGTTGTTGCTATTTATTTTAATATTTTAAATTATAATCTAATTTTAAAATTTATAAAAAATATATGAATAAAAATGTGGACTGACCCGGCAAGGCCCGCGGCCCACGTACTAATGGGTCGGGCTAGCTGTTTTCTAGCCCATAAAAAAAGGGTCTAGGCCAGCCTGGCCTATCAAATTCCAACGCTTGTAAGGGCTAGTCCGAATGGGGTGGGTCGGTCCATATTGACAGCTCTAGTATGGAGTGATTGACTAGGTTATTTAATTTTATTTTAAAGACAGCTAAGACGCCCGAAAAATGGAGGTGGAGTAGAATGATTCCAGTGTACAAGAACAAGGGTGATATCCATAACTATAACAATTACACAGGTATCAAATTGCTAAGCCACACTATGAAGGTCTAGGAGAGAGTGGCAGAGATAAGGGTGAGGAGAAGAGTGTCCATTTCAGAGAATCAATTTATATTCCTATCGAGGTGATCGACTACCAAAACAATCCATCTTGTGCGGAGACTGGTGAAGAAATATAGAGAAAGAAAGAGGAACCT
Organism: Solanum clarkiae; assembly: GCA_011800125.2. Classification (NCBI taxonomy): domain Eukaryota; kingdom Viridiplantae; phylum Streptophyta; class Magnoliopsida; order Solanales; family Solanaceae; genus Solanum; species Solanum clarkiae. The sequence continues at coordinate 24,903 of JAABOM020074270.1, read as the reverse complement.
CCATATGATGTTCACTGATCTTGAGAAAGACTGACAAAGTGTCGAGGAATGTCCTCTAAAGGTGTTTAGTGGCTAAAGGTGTCCTAATGTTGTATATTAGGACAATAAAGGATATGTATGACGGAGCCAAGACTCGGTTTAAAATAGTGGAAGGAGACTTGGAGCATTTTCCTATTGAGATGAGACTACAACAAGGATTTGAGTCGTTCTTTTTGCCTTGGTGACAGATGAGCTGGTACGACCTATTCATGAGAAGATTCTATGGCATATGCTATTTGCAGATGACATATGAGACACAGGACAAAGCTAATGATAGATTTGGACACAAACTCTAGAGTCCAAAAGGTTCCAATTGAGCAGGACCAAAACAGAATACTTGGAGTGCAAATTCGGTGTTGCGATAGATGATGTGGATATGGAAGTGAGGTTTGCCACTCGAATGATTTCCCAAAGAAAGAACTTTGAATATCTTGGGTCCGTCATCCAAAGTAGTAGGGGCATCAACGATAAAGTTATGCATCGCATTGGGGCAACATGGATGAAACAGAGACTTGCCTCTAGAATATTGTGTGATAAGAAAGTGTCACCTAAACGTAAAGATAAGTTCTACAAGATAGTGGTTAGACCATCTTTGTTATAGAGTGGTTGCTAACTAGTTAAAAACTCAAATATTCAGACAATACATGTTGCGGAAATGAAGATGTTGAGATGGGTGTATGGATATTACTAGAAGTGACAAGATTAAGAATGAGGTTATTCGAGAGAAGGTAAGAGCGGCCTTCGTGCCAAACAAGATGAGAGAAGCAAGACTAAGATGATTTGGACATGTGCAGAAGAGATATGTCGATGGCTTAGTTAGGAGGTGCGGGAGGCTGGAATTAGGGGTTACGCAGAGGAGTAGGGGTAGACTGAAAAGGTATTGGGAAGAGGTGATTAGACAAGATATAACAAACTTCATCACCGAAGATGACCTTAGATAAAAAGGAGTGGAGGTTGCATAATAGGGTAGAAGGTTAGTAAGGGTAGAATATTATCTTGCCTTGAGATGATTTTAGATTTGTCACAGAATTAGTCGTGCTATTATGGTTGTGTTGTTATTGCTATTCTATTATTTTGCTACTTTTATTTTTTTCTTGTAGAATTGATATTACTCTTCGTTTAGCCGGCAGTCTATATCTATTGTTTTCTTCTTTTATTGGGGCGGATACATTTGAGCTGAGGGTCTTTAGGGTTTTTCGGGAACAGCCTCTATCTCCATGAGATAATGGCAAGGTCTACGTACGCTCTACCTCCCCAAACCCTACTTTATGGGATTTCACTGGGTATGTTGTTATCTTCCCGTTGAATTTTAGTGGCCTATTTTAGTAGAATAATATGTGGGCCCTCATCTTGACTCCCCTTGCCATCTGTACAGAAACGTCTGGCTTCATTTTCTTAAATCACATGTCCTAGGATAGGCTTCTCTCAAATGAAAGCCTGAGCTCACAATGACTACATTTTCCTTATCAAAATGAGTACTAATTAGACAAAATGACAAAACGAAAAGAGAACAAATCATATATTTACCCTTCACGACCAGCCATGCAATGAAAATAATACTCCTGGGGACGAAGTCCAGAAAGAAAGCGATCACTGACATAACCTCCTGCCCGAGAAGCACAATCCCATGGTGGAAAACAGGGTAAAGTCTTCCCAGAAACCATTCGTGGCACTCGTTTTCCTTCCAACTCTTGTTGACCCAGATACGAGGAAATTTGTTGAAAATTAACCTAAATAAATGACGCATATCCATCAGTCAGCACAGATACAACAAAATAATGACAGTTATGATAAAGCTGAAGTGTAGGCAAAACAATATGTAAACAAAAACTTTTCTGGTTAACAATCGAGAAGTCCTGCAAAATACTACAGCAGAAATATAACTGCATGCTTTTCTGTGCAATGACATGCTGAGCGCACACTCTCAAAACAAGAGTCTAACCTTTTGAAAAGGTTAAATGTGTACGATCATATGGTCTAGCATATTACTATGTCCAAAGCATAAAAGCGTCAACGCTGCTAACAAATTTAGTAGGCAAAAACAGACTATAGCATCAAAACCTACATAAAACCTAAATCAATACAAAAGCATTTAAAAATGATAGCTTTAACCATTTACTTTAAGCTTCAATAGAATTCTTCCTGTTGCATACTTCTAGGTCGTGCCAAATATGCGACTCTTTTCTTATTAACTGTACATTTTATCCTTGTATCAGAGATCTAATGTGGCTCATTACACATTACAGTACATTAACATGTAAACCCAGGTAATACACAAACATTTTCATGGGAAAGCAATCAGGAAGATCACAAACAATTAAATTTCTCAAATTATTTTTATCTAAATTTAAATTTCAAATGTGCTAGGTAGTTCATTCTCAATTCTATGATATTAACAATTTCCTTTAGGACCTTGTAACCTTTTCAATTGCACAGCAGGGGCAAACATGCAGTTGTTTACATGAGCTCCTAAGTCTATTAAGCAATTCTGCAACAGTGAAGGCGCAAACTTCTTCCAAGATTATGGACTATGTTTATGCAACATTATGAAAACGTTAATTATTTAAGCATAACAAGCAGCTATTACATGATAGTAGCCAAAAGAAAATTCATTTGATGACTCGAGCAATCTGGCTGCAGCAAAACAGAAAGTCTCCTTTACCCTTTTTTAGATATGCGAATAGGTTACCCCATACTTCCCCAAAATTCTGATTTTGGTTCAAGATCAGGTTCCATAGATGATTACAGAAACTTACAGCCACACACTACAAAATCATGCTTCAACAGTTTCTAACTCATTAGAAAGTACTACTGCAAATGAAAATTATTAACTGCGTGCAAACCCTTTCAATCCCGAATTTACCAAATGCATAAGCCGGATGTAACAGAGACAATGTAGAAAAAAGTTTAGAAGAAGCTAATTTTGTCAAGGTTTATAACCTATGATTAGTCATAGCAAACAACATGCCTTGAAGTAACTTGACTTTAACTGAAAACTTCCAGGACATATGGATGAGACAGTAATATAGCACCACACTAAATAATGAGTATTGTGAATTATCAATTTCCATAACTAAACAGAAAGATTCCCAAATTTTTCCAACTTACCGTACTCCCTTTTGCCCCAGTAATTGTCATAAGGGCGATGCAGTTTCTGGGGAAAGGTTTCAACAATCCTTTCAGCAGCAACTCTTTATTAAATTGTGAGCCTTTATGTGCCAATTTATTTTTCATCTTCATGTCTAAGGCTGCTGTGGCAGCTTCTTTGTTGCTGCTTATTGCTTTCTCGATTTCTAGTTGGAGCTCCAAAGGGCCTGCAAGCCAAATTTCCAACATCAACAGTCAAAGGACATACTGAAGAAAAATTCAATAGTAAAGAAATGATTGAAACCCATGGAATCATTTTCTTCAGTCTTGACACATATGTGCCTCTACAGCTCAACCTAACTTAGATTTTAATGTCACTGTCAAATTCCTACCTTATGTCCCTAATTAAACTAGTCAGTGAAAAAGCCAAACTATTGCCTCAAACGCAAACATTACAGGAAGCTATTTACCAAGGAGGGGGAGAGGAGGAGAGTATAAAATTATTTGAGCTGACAGCGATCATTTTCTCATAGAGATGGAAGAACAAAAAGTTGTTACAGCAGTTTTGACTGGCTACCCTTAATAGCATATGCACGTGAAAGATAGAATAACAATTACAACCTCAAAGAGCTTCCTCATTACATACATACCTATTTCTCCGGGCTTGAACTTCACAAAATCACAATGGGCCTCTTCACCAACATCATCAACTTCAAGTTCCTCTTTCCTCCGAATATCATAATGTGGTAAGATGACAAGATCATCAATACCACAAGTGAAGCCATGCAGCTGAAGAGGATGAGTAAATTTAGATGAATGATTTCACCAAGCAGGCACAAATTTGAAAAATGTGTCAGGGGAAAGAAAGAAATGAGAAAACATAGCAAACCTGTAAGAAAATAGTAAATAAACGACTCAGAGCAGAAAGTAAAATGCCTGCTTTATTGGATCCATAAAGCTCCTGAATTGTGTGAACTAAACCAAACTTTCCAAACTGAGCCTTGTCGATTACACCACGCACGAGCTCATTTTTCCAAATTAAGAACTTATTTTCAGCGGTTCTATCTTCTTCTTCTTCTCTTGACTGATACTCAGCTAGGCGACTCTGGCTCAAGAAATACGAATACGGAATTTTCCCTTTGTTTTTGACGGTACAAGGTGCATAACCGTATGTCAGATGATTTAGTAATGCAGTGATGACCTACAAGTACAGAGTTACAATGATCAGTTTTCTAGGAAGTTGACCTTTAGGGATTAAGCTAACATCACACCCAAGGCCTCAAAATGAGTGCATAATGAGCTTGTTTTCGCTAGTCTTCACCTGCTTCCCTGTCCAAAGAGGCTTTGGTTTCCATACAGCAGGCAAAATAGTCTGCACAACACCTTCAACATCTACTACAGAAACTTTATTTGAATGATTTCCAGAATTTGGAGCAGGCCCAGCGGCAAACACACCAGATCCATACAGAAGCTGGTTGAACTCATGAAAGGTCAAAAAAGTATTCTTCATGGTAAGAATCACTGCACCCACAATATGATCCTAGAGAAGATGAACAAGCAAAAGAATTATTAGGAGAAATATAGAATATACAGATAACAAGAATGAACCACAAAAGGTTGTTGGAGACAATGTGCAGTTTAGTTACTCAAACCTGAATCAGGCCTCTAACTGTATCTCCCTTGGTCGGAACAATGTACTGTTCATTAGCATTTACAATGTTATATGCTTCAGCACGAGAAATTTCATCTTGTGGAAAGTGGACATTCATTTCATCACCGTCAAAATCGGCATTATAGGAACTGAAGCAATACAAGAGCAGATTAGTCCTGGAAAGAAAATTTTGTACATGTACATGGAAAATCAAATAGAGAATTCCAACCTGCAATTAGCATAGTGCATGCGAAGAGTTTTCTCTCCTTTAAGTACTCGGACAACGTGAGCCATTATACTGGGCTTGTGAAGCGTAGGCTGCCATCAATTTTTTCCAATGAGACCATTGTGTAGCTTTTAAGAAAACGTATAGCAAGACAACACAAAGCAGTTATGGATACACATTCCTTATTTGTTAATCCATCTGTGAGATATGAGAACAACTGCACCTCAATCCCAAGAAGGTTGGACTCGGCTATATTTACCCTAACTTATCATATCGCCCCATTTTAATTAATCTCAAACCAATATTATACACGGAGAGGTAGAGGCAGATCGAAAAAATATTGGGAGGAGGTGATTAGACAGGATATGGCGCAACTCCATATCACCGAGGACATGACCTTAAATAGAAAGGAGTTGAGGTCGCGCATTAGTGGTAGGTTAATAGGCTAGTAGGATGATGTCTAGCCTTGTGGTATAGTAGGTTGGTAGGACTAGTCGTGTACTCGTGTCTTTATATCTTATGTTGATTATTGTATGTCTCATATTTGTTTCTTTATTGTATTCATATATTATCATTTGCTTTTCGCTTTAGTCATTTATTTCATATTTAATATCTTCTACTTTTGGGACCTGATATTTTTGAGTTGAGGGTCTTCCACAAACATCCTCTCTATCTCTATGAGATAGTGGTAAGGTCTGCATACATTTTACCCCCCTCCCCCCGACCCCACTTGTGGGATTCCATTGGGTATGTTGTTGTTGTTGTCAAACCAATATTATACAAAATAAAAACTACTAGAAGTGGTTACTTAATGGATTCTTTCAATCATGTCAGGATTTTTGGGAGGAGGACATCATGGAGACTGTGGATAATTTCCAGTTCCACACACGGGAATAGTTTGAGAAAAGCTTTAATGAGACGTGACTTTGATTGCTCAAACAATGGAGCTAAAGAGTACAATGCTTTCAGATCTGTAAAATATATACAAGATTGTTCTAAAGTATTTGACTGAGAAACTCAAGTGGATGGTGTACAAACTAGTGGCCAAACATCAAATAGCCTTCATAAAGAGGACAGATGATGGAGGCCTTGTTGATTGCTAATGAATGTGAGGATACCAGAATAAGGGGACAGATACCTAGAATTTTATGTCAACTAGATATTGAAAAGCATATGATCACATAAATTGGCGGTTTAATGTTAAAGTACAGAAGGATATGGGTTTTGGTAGGTGATAGATAAAGTGGATAATTTGTTTGTGTTAACAACTATCAGGTTTTCTTTTTAATGAAGTAAGGTGTAAAATAACTGGCATCACGAAGATGCAAAATAGTACAAAACAAGATGGCTTAGCTCCATTACAAAAATTAAATTACCCCGGGAACGTAGCTACCCCTACACCCCCCCATCCCCCACCCCCCCAAAAAAAAGGATTGTCTGTTGAGACAAAGTTAGAGAGCTACTGAAATCTAGAAATGGAAAAACATCATTTACAGGGATAGATTACTCCAACTATATAGATCCCAGGATTAGAAAAACTAAGACAGCTAAGTGAAGTGGGAAACGAACAAAAGAGCAAAAAGGTAACATAAATGTAGCACAACTGGAAGGACCATTATATAAAATGAGCTAAAATACTGACATTATCTTGCTCCAAATCCCCGGCAATCATATATTCATCAACTTTGATATCCTTGTCTGATCCAGATTATAGATAGCAAAAGCTACAGTGGGATATCTATTATTCCTTCTGACCCAATTTATATAGCATCCTTTCCTTTTTAGTCCATAGTTAGAAACATTTTAACTTTAAATTCCTTTCTACCCTTAATGAAATGATTTAAAACCACATAAATATCTAAGGATTGTTTTAGACCACAAGTTTCAAAAGTCTTCCTTTTCTCTAAAAGACCATGCCAAGTCAAACAGTGTCACATAAAATGGGACGGAGGGAGTAGACTTTTTCTTCAATAACATAGCATCATCGTTGCCAATGATTCATCTGTTAACAGCAGGTTCTTTTGTTAATTTGGAAACAGCAAATACACCCCTAGAAGGAAGCATTTTTTACTGCATAGAAAAGCTCTGAAGACTGAAGCAAAAGAAGCTTTACCTGTCGATTCACAAGAACGACATCCCCATCTTGTAAGTGCCGATAAACAACTTTGCCTTCAAATTCATACTCATTGTTCCTCCCAGATTGAGTCACTGCCCCCCTTGAAGAAGGCAATTTTCTAGATATTGCTACACGCATCTTTTTGCTTGATGGTAGTTTCACAGTAGTTATTCTATCAGCAAAAGAGACAGCGCCGGGATGGTTTTCAGGCCCGTTGATGATAGCATCTCTCATTTTAACAGCATTCCAAGGAGTCAACCTCTGATAAATGAATGAGATATTAGCAGAGAACGAGCAAATACAGGATAGTGCTAAAAGTTAAGCATTCGGCGTATATATAAGAAAAGATGTCAAGAATACTTTTCTTCTCTTTTCCTCTTTCGCAATTTTTAATTTTTCATGTTCTTGTCATGTCAAGTAATTAATATTAGCCTAATGAAACTCCATGAATAAACATGGCTATTGAACAATACAGGGGAAGGGGATATATTTTAGCTCTAATTGGTTCATTATTCAACCCATGTAACATCGAATAAGGAATCCTATATTATTAATCCTAGACACCACTTAAAATTATCCATCTAAGCAGCTTACATGGACCTTCACATATTTAAGCAAAAAAGACAACATGTTCCACAGCCCTGGTATATGAAGCTTCTCAGACATTGTTCTCTATAAGGAATTAAATATAACAGTAAACAAACAGTTGGGAGCTACCACTCAGTTGTTATCAACCCTTCCCTTTCAACAAAAGTACAGGTTACAGAGGCTTCAATTTTGGGGCAGAATTTAAAAAAGAAGACTTAATATCCTCTTCCCCAAACCCAAAATTAAATAATAAGCAAGCATGACACTTGAATATGTTGTCTTAGTCCTTCCAAATTAAGCTAATCTCTTAGTAATGCATGCTTGAGACCATCATTACTAATGCATCCTTCACAAAACTAGGGCACATAACCAAGGATATATATATTTATATATATATATATAATATAGAGATTGTGCTTGACAAGAGAATCTCATCAGTACAGGATCCAGCTTTATCCCAGTTTTATCTTTTAGTTGCTTTCCAGTAGTGATTGGGAAACAACAACAAACTGCATTTAACCTCCTATGAGCCACTCGGGATGACATCGATTTCAGGTAAGGTGGTAGCGAGATTAAAGTGTACATGTGAGAGTTTGAGAAAACTTTTGGCAGGTTGAAGGCTATGTAAGCTGACTAGGTAATTTTCTGTGATTTAGCCAAGACCTTCAAGAAGAGGAATTTGTATAAATTTTGCTTAAATACCTGAGTACAATAATATAGAAGATAACTCAGAATATTTGCAGAATATGATGAGAAATGCAAGTAGTGGGTAAAAACACCACGGCACAAATATAAAAGAGATACAAAAAAGTCATAAAAGAGGTCAGGAGACAGTGATGAGACAACACCCATGCGCAGAAGCGTAGCAGCTACAAACTGAAAATTTCTACATATATTCCATTCCCCCTGATAATTTTAGCCAACATTCACAGCTAGCAAGGAGTTCATGTAAAAAGAATCAATTGCTCTTGTAGAAACTTTGAGCACACGATGGGCTGACCATCAAAAATAGACTGGTACCACATTAAACTCCAGCAATGGTAGTCCAACACGCACCCGTCAACATTTTTGAAGAGTCCGAGCAACATAGGTCCCTACCAACCCCCACCCCAACCACAACTTCCATTTTCGTCTGTTCAATTACATTTGAGATTATTGATAAAACAAAAAGATAAAATAACAGAGATCTATATTTATTGAATCCTAGACCATTAAATGTATAGGTAAAGGACTTGTTGAAACTTGTATTATTGTTCTTGTTTAACTTTCTTGATAAGTAAAGAACAGTAGACACAGTACAGCTACTCCAAAATAAGTAACATCTTCATCCATACCTCAGGATAGGTTAGCCTTAAAGCAAAATACGGTGGAATTCCAATTTCATTGACAGACAAATAAGGATCTGGAGATATAACTGATCGGCAGGCAAAATTGACTCTCTTCCCCATCATTTTCTGGCGGAAGATACCTTCTTTCTTCTCCAACATTTGACATATGCCTGAACCAAAATCTTTTTGACCTGGACCTGCCATTTGATATAGAAGATAATGCTAATCAGCCCAAAAATGATTGCAGTTAGTCCCCAAAACCACAGATTAGATTTAATTGCCCCAATGGCCAAATTCAGCAATAAAAGATGAAACTACGAGTCTGAAGTAATAGCATATAAACACCATCACACACACAACATTGCACAGAAAATTAGATGATGTTTCAAGTAACACATGTAGACCCTTGCTTTCTTTAGAAATCAAATGCTACGCCAAATACATGCAAGTCTACAGAAAAATAGACAAAGTAAAATTCAGACAAAGGAGATTCTTATCAGCAATCAAATTTCAACTCCATTCCTATTTAGATATCCCACTCTAAAGATCAAAGTTTTTAGATGAAATAATCACACGAGTCAACATGATATCTAGGCAAAAGTCTTGGGATCAAGTCTCACCGTCACCCTAACAAAAATATTTTCACCTGTTTGGTCCAAGACAAAAATATTCAAAGCCACACATAAGGGGGTGCATGTTGAAGACCTAAAGTAAATCAATAGAAGTGTTCCATTTCTGAAAATTTAAGATCATAAGTGAGACGGCCCGATTGAATATGGACCGATGACTAACAAACTGACAATTTTCCTACATTTTTTCTTATGACCGAGAAATTCATCTGGCCATGACCCGTTGGGCCAGTCACAGCCTTGGAAACTGGGAGATGATAGGTATTCCTTTGTACCTTACTACTCTTAAATACCACAAGTTAGTTTGCTTGGCATTGGGCTCGAACATGTGACCTGGGATACAAGTCCCTCAACTTTTGCCAATTAAAACACTAAGTTAGACAATTTGATCCAACGATTCACAAGGAAAACGAAAAAAGGAAAATCGAGTCTGCATGCTCGACGCTTTGATCCAACCTAGGCATCCCAACACACAACAGGACCAAGCAAGGTCACTCTCTTCTTTCTTGCCAACCAAACACTTTGACAGAAACTCTTCTCTGAGATGTGGCACAGAAATTCTGAACTTTGGTGTGTCTCCTTGCAACCTTATACAACCCTCATCTAGTGGTGGGACCGGTGCCGAGAGCATCTCCTTGTACGAGCTGATGTTGACTTTGGCTTCTAGAGAGAAATGGGAGTCTCTCTAGAATCCATTCTTGTCTCAAAAGTGCTAGTTATTAGTATAGCAATGGTAGCTTTTAAGGAGCACATGTTCAAGTCTTTTTTGCAAACATCATGGCACACTCTTCGTGCTCTTATGAATAAACTAAAATTCTTAATTCAAAAAAAAAAAAAGGAAGAGCATGTGCCTCAAAGTATCAGGAAGATTTAATGAGTACAACTTAAGTTTGTTGTGAAGGTATCACGTAGATATGACAAAAAATTTGCTCATCAATTATAATTTAGGAGTCCAACACTATGCGCATTTTTCAAATCCTACTATTTGAAGAAGAGCCATGAGATTAATGTCTACAACCATCCATATTTGCCAACTAAGTTTACAACAAAGGTTGGAACCTTAAAGTTCCCAACATTTAGTACGTAACCAATTTAAGTTCGCAAAGTTTCAGGCTATAGGTATAAGCCACGCATGGATCCTTCAGATCCAGAAGAAGGGAAATGAAAGTAAATTAAATAGTGCATTCCAAGGGTTCTAGAAAGAATACTTATCAGGAAGCACCCCCAAGAAAATACTTTTAAAAGCAGTGGGTTTAAAAGATAAAAGCTAAAACAAATGACGTGGATATGGCTTGAAGAGGAACATGAGAACTTAGGCACACGCTTAAATAAAGTTTAAAAGTGAACAAGCAGTTTATGAAAAATCATAAAGTATCATAAATATATGAATTTAGTACTATACTAATCAAAATCAAATTAACATAACTATTTGTTTCAACATCTCATATATAATAATGTCGATATTAATTCAACTCCTCAAAGTTGAAGTTTAAAGAATCAATCATTTTTTGTTTGGACCAGTTTGCGCGACATTTTGAATCATACATTTATCTAAAGCACATGGCTTGCCCAGACCATGGTCCTCACTTCGCCTCGTTCATCACCTTGCGACTGCTTTTACTAATATTGCTTAAAAGTAGCACAGCCAACACAAAAGAGAGGAATAAACTCACCAGAAGCTGCTTTGCTATCAAACAGCACATTTACAGATTGTTGAAGATCCATTAAGCGGCTAATGATCTTAGACCTTCCAGCCCGGTTGATATGAGCACTTCCCAAAGCTATATTTGACTGAACGACCTTACCAAGAAGAACAGTATGTGGATGTTCCATAATCTGAAGAGACATCAACACTTAAGTGTAAGTAAACGAGGGATACAAACATAGGATGAGAAATTCCACAAACCTCCCATAAGGTTTTTATTTCGTAAAAGGCCTACCTACCCCTGTGGTTTTAAATGATACACAACCCTCCTAATTCATATTCAGTATAACAAACACAAATTTATATTGTAGCTTAAAAATGGACACGGTTGCCCAAGGGTATGGGCTAGTCACTAGTGGTCAATGAAATGGTTGAGAGCCACAAGGCCTTGGATTCAAATACCAGTAGAGATAAAACTACTGGGTGATTCTTCCATTTGTCCTATCCTTGGTGGACAGAGTTATCCGGTACATGTTGCTAGTGGAAGCCTGGAGGTGGATACAGGGAGGTGGCACGTATCTAATAGAATTAGTCGAGATGCGCGAAAGCTGGACCGAACACCACGGTCATCCAATAAACGAAAAAAAGGACATGGTTTCCCCTTATATATTACTTATATGTTTTCCTAGGAGAAGAGACCTGTTCTAATGTGCAAATAAGGTAGTGAAAAAGCATCTGACCATGTGTCACAGGATTTCCTGTTAAGAATATAGAGAGAAATGGGATTGGCAAGAAATGGATGGACTGGAAATACTTTTTCATCATAATAATTAAGAATTACGCTTTACCTAATGGTGCTCCATAAAGAATTTTTGCAGCACAAAGAGGATTAAAACAGGGGGACCCTCTTTTGCCATTTTGTTCATTCTCGTCATGGAAGGATTCAGCAAACCAAGGGCTAAAGCAGCGCGACTTGTTTCAAGCACCATCAATCTCTGATAGAAGGTTAAGCCAAGGGCTAAAGCACCATCAGTTCATTAATTAATGGTTTAACCTGATGGTCTAAAGAACCATCTGAGAGAGATTTGTTTAAAACACCATCAGTTCATTGTGTAATGGTTCATTCTCATCATGGAGGCAGTACAAGCTCGCATTTGGCGGAGCAAATGGAAAGAGAGAAACCGAAAATATTTTGAAGGAAAAGTGAATACTATCATCATGATCCAGTGAAATTGCAGTTTATTATTTCCCTTCCACTGAAAGAAGGATTCCCTCAAAGAAACAGAATCCATTATAGACTTTATCACAAGTATGTATAGATGATGAAAAAAGTCATCTGTTCTTTTTCTACCATCTTTGTTGTACATAGCCCAGCACCATCTTAGTGCTGATACTATTTTACTGAAAACTTACTTTTTCAAAATATATTCAATTATTTCCTGAAAGGCATATGAAGGTTTGTCAAATGCAGAAACTGCAACTTTTTGAACCATGAAGTGTACTATGAGCTGCACAGAGAGCTAACAAGGTAAAGGTGTTCCCTTGAGGAAAAGCTCTCTTACAGCAAAATCTTTTGTCATGCCAACAGAACAAATCGACACAAACCACTTTTGTGGATAGAATGGCGGACTCATGGAATGGATATGATGTCTCAGGCAGACATCTATTCTGGCTTGCAAATAAGTTCAAAATGCTAAAAGGGGAAATAAGGGTGTGGAATAGGGAGGTTTTGAAGAGGGTAGAAGTGAATATGTGGGAGTGTTTATGAATGAGTTGAGGAGACGGAGAAACAGAACGCAAACTTAGATATTGCTTGTATACTTCCACAGAGAGAAACATAAAGCTACAATATCCACCAAAAGTATCAGAAAAGACAGAAAACAATATCCAAAGATTCTGAATTATTAATTTCATTTCTGCTGCTCAAGTACCAGATAAAAATAGAGGAGAGATTCAAGTAAACCTTGAAAAACTTTCTGAGATAAGAATGTGAATTATAAAATCACTTGTAGAAAGGATTTTAAAAATTGAAGAATGGGACGTAGTATAAACTAAATGCACACTCCTAATAATGAAAAACTAAAGGTTGAACAATAAATAGGGTCATAGGAAAGCTGTCAGCAAATTTGAGGGATGGGGCCCATATAAAAAGCTGCAGCATTTGGCATTAAAAAATTATAATTGGAATTTTAGTCCATCAGAGAAAAAGTACATTCACGAAGCAATAACACCATATTTAACACACACAACCAAATATAAAATGACCATATTTTCCTCAGCTGGAAGCATGTCATCCATGACCTGCTTCCTAGCTGCTTATTACTAGTAGAATAAGAAGTGCGTGTGTGTTCATTATGGTCCTGCAATTTAGCAGAAAATCTATGACAGAACAATTGGCTATTATACACATTTTTTGATAAGAACTATCATAGACAAGGTTGAAGAAGACATCTTGCATTACATGGTTCTTAGTGCCAGACTGACGAGAGAAAAGCATACATACAAATATAAGAATTTTTTTGAAATAGAGCTCAATGCTTACAGAGTCACCCCCTTTGGCTGGAGGACGGAATTTGATTGGTGGTACAAGAATGGAATCCAAAAAGAACATAGAGGGCCCAGCCACCTTTTCAGGTGTATTACGGTGCCGGCTCTGAATATCACAGAAGAATGTGCAAAGAGGAGCTTCATTTTCCCATAAATGCTCTATAATAATTCTGACCTGTCAATTATAACTAAAAAAAATTGATAAACAGAACTACAAATCTACATAACAGCTAAGATATTATTATCATCAAAATAATCAAGCAAAAGATGATAAACAAGATATTAGAGGAACAACTAGAATACATGGAAGCTACAAGCTTATTGTTCATGGTGAAAGCCATACCTGAGATGGTAAATGTGCTACTGAAAATAAGTCTTTCTGTTGCTCGACCACATCAGACTCGTCACCCCCTTGCCTCCCCTGTGCCTTAGAATTTTCTACTCCATCCATGGAAGTCACGTATAAGCTGGTTTCAACTTCCCCTAACGGCTCAGTGGCATTTACAACCTCGGGGGAAGGATTTCCCTCTCTTCCACTGGTGTAATGCAGATTGAACCTGCGACCACTATTTATATAATTTTCCCTAATTTTCTTACTTGAGATATCCTACAAAAAAAAATAATCAAATTGAGCAGAAAACAGATGTTTAATAATTCATGACTACGAGGCAATCTCTATGCCTGTAGACACAGTGATGTCATTTGACCCGAGAAAACATTTCACAGAAGAAATCAAACAACGACACTACTAATGGGCAAACTCCAGAATTCAACAGAAAAATCTTCAGGATATATGATGGCCTCATCTGAACATTATCCAATGATGTCATACCCAAATCAGGTATTTTTAGAAACATGTTCATATAATGAACCTATTACTGAGGCAGACAACCCTATCAAAAGGACCTTCCATTCTGAAAGATCCATAGATAGACAAATTTAAAGAGGAGTGTATATAGAAAGCACAAATATGTGCAGCCCATGCTCAACCAGAAATCCAGAATTAAAACAGGATGGGCAACAGTACTTTGAAAGCTTAAAACAAAAAAATTACGAAGGTGCCAGTGAAGCTGAAAAAAGAATTGATTGCTTATTTTACCTAGTACCTAGCAGCAAAAAATTAAATAGCCAGAATTAAAATATGTAAACAATAAAAGCTTATCCAAATAGTGAATTTTAACTTGAACATGCATAGAAAATAGAGAATGGCATGGACAGTTCCAAGGAGGGGAAATACACAGTCAAAGACAACTACTGCCTCATGAGCTCTCAGAATGGGTTGCTGGACAAGTGGTCATGGAAGCATGTTTGGAAAATTAGGACTCCACCTAAAAGAACATGCTTCGCATGGCTTCCTCTTAATGATGCTGTGTTAAGTCGTGATAACCTTTGTAAAAAGAAAATAGTTACTGGTCAGTAGATGCCATTTGTGCCATCAGTCATCTGAAAATGTCAACCTCCTCTTTTTTTTTGCAATGCCCTTTAGTAGTACTGTAGCAGACATCTGGAACTGCTTCATCACTATGTTTGGTCTACACTGGGTCTTTCCTCGGAACATCAAGATTCAAGGCAGCCTACTCTGGCTGGTTTTTTGGGAAAGTTGATAGAACCACCAAGAAGATCTGGAGAGTAATTCCTTCATCTAAAAAGAAAACATCTGGAAAATAATTCTAGCAGTGATTTTTTGGAGGTCTGGAAAGGAAAGAAATCACAGATGCTTCGATGGGATCTCAACTCCGAGCATACTCTAAAAGCTAGATGCTTAGTCAATCTGTTTAGTTCAAACTTTTTGAATCCTGCTAACAGTGTTGACAATTTTTTTGGATTTTCTTAGCTTTTTGGTCTTAGCTTAGTCTCTTTGTACACTTTTGCCTTTAGCATCACTCTGATGCTCTTTAATGAAATCCTTTACTTAATCAAAAAGAAGTTGAACATGGATGCAGGAGACCGCAATTATGGAAACATGCAGGATGGCTAAAGCAACATTAATAGATATAAATTATGCAAAATAGACTGAGAAGAAGGCAGTCGTTAAGCTATTTGGTTCTTTTACTATTTATTTTTTTGGTTAACTATTTAGTCTTCCGGAATCGGTCTCCCTATCTACATGAGGTAGTGGTAAACTCTGCGTACATTCTACTCTCCCTCGAACCCACTAGTGGGATTTCAATGGTTATATTGTTGTTGTTAAATATGGTTCTTTAACTATTGACAACACTTTTTTGTGTACTTCTGGTGGAGATTGCCCGCTGGAGTGGAGAGGGAGGTTACTTAATAATTGTGAATTTGTGATAGCTTATATTAGGGAAAGAGGAGTATTGTCTCAACCCAAGGCTAAATTGCATTGGGCTTCAATAACACTCCACAGCTGGATTAACATCTCTCCAGTCATGCTTTCAAACTTAACAACCTAGTATACATGAACTAAGCTTTTATGAAACTATTTACATTATCAACTGGTTTCTCCCTAGCATAGAGGTGAGTAAATGGCATTGACCAAAGGAGTGTCTTATTTGAAGAGGTGAGAGACATGGTATTAGGAAATGTTGTAGGGCTCTCCTCTTTTGGTATACCACTTGTATATGACCAAGTTCACCTTGTTATAATTAATGGAATCTTTTACATGATTACTGTTGGAATAGGAATAAGAATAATATCTACATTCCTACTTAGAATAGGATTAGGAATAATAATAGTATATGGAAGCCTACTTGGAAAGAATTGTATTATAGTATCCTAGTTGGAAAAGGAGTCTAATATAGTATCTATAAATAGGATCTCAATGTAATAATGTAGACAACAATTCAATAATATTCTTCTTCTTATATTTTTCACATAGTATCAGAGCTGCTACAGTCCTGGTAGAAAATCAAAGAGCTTACGCTACCAGCGGGCGGCTATGACCCATATATGCCACCCGTCTGGCCAATGATTATGTTACTCCCCCCCCCCCCAAGAAAAAAATTGGCTTAGGTCACCATGCATCAATTTTCGGTGACTTTCTATGGTTGTTTTATGTCAACCCCACATCAGTCAGTGTTTGTGTAGTACCGTGTCATCATTCCGGTGACTGCTTTTTTTATATCTAATTTGTGTAGCACCGTGTCATCTTTCGATGACTACTTTTTCATGTTAATCATGTGTAGCACCGTGTCATCTTTCCGGTGACTACTTTCTCATATTGGATTTGTGTAGCACCGTGCATCTCTCCGAACTACTTCTCATATTCAATTTGTGTAGTACCGTGAATTTTTCGAACTACTTTCTCATATCTGAGTTGCACGACACTGTGGTTTTTTGGTGACTCAAATTTGATTTATGTAGTTCCATTTGTCTTTTCGGTGACTCATCAAATCTAATTTGCATAGGGTCGTGCCATCATTCCGACCCTAGCCATACAATTTCTCTTTTGCGTTAGGGTCATGCCATCAATATGATCCCACCTATATAATTTTTGTTTTCCAGTAGGGTCGTGCCATCATTACGATCCTATCCATATAATTCTCTTTCTCAGTAGGGTTGTGTCATCATTCCGACCCTACCCATGTAATTTTATTTCTCGAATTGTGACCACTTTCAACCATCATATCTAATAATCCAGTGCATGGTTTTTTTATCAATTGGACATTAAGAATGTCCTTTTTATGATGGTCTCAAGGAAGAAGTTTATATAGAGCAACCACCTGGTTTTGTTGCTCAAGAGGTGTCACGTAGACTTGTATGTCAATTGTGTAGGTTACTTTATGATCTAAAACAGTCTTCTCAACCTTGGTTTGGAAAGTTCAACACTGTACTTCAGGAATTTCTCACTCTGTGTTTTATCGACATTATGTATCAAATTCAGTATTTCATAAGAAGATCAAGCACATTGAGATTGACTAGCATTATGCATCAAATTTAGTATTTCACGAGAAGACTAAACACATTGAGATTGGTTGTCAATTTTGTGAAGTCGGGTGATCAACTTGCAAATATCTTACCAAGTTCTTCATTGGTCATCATATTAATTACATTTGTAACACGCTAGGTACATATGACTTGTATGCACCAGCTTGAGGGGGAGTGTTAGAATAGGAATAGGAATAAGAATAATATCAACAATCCCACTTAGAATAGGATTAGGAATAGTAATAGTATATGGAATCCTACTTGGAAAAGAATTGTATTATAATATCCTAGTTGGAAAAGGAGTCTAATATAGCATCTATAAATAGGGTGTAGACAACAATTCAATAATATTCTTCTTCTTATATTTCTCACAATTACAGAAGAAGAGAAGATTGTCGAAGACCACATAAGGAGACTACAAATCATTTTACAACCTAATAGCTAGCGAGTAAATAACATAACAGGAGGACCCAACATTGGAAACAAAATTCACATTGATGGCTATGTCTCCAATATCATGTTAATTTAAATGTGTAACTGTCTCATTTAAAAGCTTAAACTTTTTTGTGAGATCTCAATTGAATGCTCAAACTTTTAGATAAGATGGTCACACACTTCAACATGGTATCAAAGCAAGCAAAGGTCCTGGGTCCGTGTCTCACCGCCACTCATTGTCAAAAAGAAAATGTTGAAGAATCAAGCTCGCGCATGATAGACCAGTTTGAAGACATTATTAAGTAAATAAAAGTGTGCGCTCACTAACAGCTTAAGCTTTTAGTTGAGATGGTCACACCCTTCTGTTAAAAGATTTGCCAAGCTATTTCTTAGAAAATGTTATGCCAAGCTTAGGAAAAAAAACATATACTTCGTAACAGCATCAATACTCATTCAGTAATATCATAAAGGCAAAAAAAAAATGACATTCAAAAATCTGAACTAGGCAGCTTTTTAAAAGGAATCTGAACAATGTATTAGACACCAATGTGATGAAAAGAGACATACCATACGGAACCGTCCAAAACTAGGTTTGCTGATCTTTGGATTTTTTGCTTTGCAGTTGCTACATTTCTCAGTCTTCGTCTTGAGAATTCTATCAATAACAGCCATAGCTTCAGTAAACTGGAAGTTATCCCAAGATGGTCTCTTATTGTACTCGCAATGTTCTTGCATATTCCAATCATCCATTGTACATGACATATGGCTCCCTTCACTTTCCTCCCGATCAGTAGAGTTATCAGAAGAAAGGGCATCCATCATTTTAGCCCCAACAACATCACCTTTTGCAATTAACTCTAATTCAGAAACACACTTTTCAACCTAACTCAGAAAAGAAATGTAGAGTATTAGTAAGAAAAGGAATATATGGTTATACAAGAACTAGGAACAAGAATTAACAATACTATAATAAACAACTTACCTCTGCTCTTGATGCCCTGAAATGGAAGCAATAAAAGCATGTTCTTTGCAGAAGATTGTGCAGCATATTGAAAAGCAAGGGATTGAAGACTGGTGAAACAAGTTCAATATGACCACAGTGACCAGAGCAGAGACGTTGGCCACATAATTTACATCTGAACAGGTTATTACATAAACAAATCAAAGCAAAGACATGAACAAAGAAAAAGTATCCAACAGAACGCGATAAATTGAACATAGTAACTACAAAAGAATTGAGTCACTATACTGCAACAAAAAAATACCCAGCGAAATCCCACAAGTGGGCACAAGGGAGGGTGGAGTGCACCTAAACCGTAGTACTACCTCATGGAGGTAGAAGGCTGTTTTTGTCAGGCACTCGGCTCAAGTGCATCAAATTCAAGTACAACGATGAAGAAAACAGTGTACAGAGAACATAGCAACTAACAAGCGAAGCAGCGCAAAGGATAAAAAAAGGGAACAAGAACAACAAAATAATGCGATAATAGCGACATAGTAAACCACAGGCGATGATAGACATCAAAAACAAGAACTATAATAATACGGCTAGTACAACAAACACCAACGAGCCTAAACCCTCCAAAGACAAAACAAATTATGATGAAAAAGAAGACTGTTCATACTTGTATAGATAGACACTTGGCATATGAGACACCGTAATCAATTCCGAACTCATGAATGCAGTAGTAAATAAAATATATTACTATGGGTTGTTTGGTTTGTGAACAATTTATGTTGGGACTATAATGCGAGGGTCTGTTGTAATCATTGAAGTATACATTCGATATATACATCAGTTTTACATATTAAAAAGTATACTAATTTGATCTGAAAGACAACAAGATGTGGTAATTCTTTCATCTAATCAGTACACCCTGATTAATTCAAATCATGCATGCCCATTATAAGAAACTTACAGAGAATATTCATCGAGGGGACCCATTGCCGGATCATAGAGCCCATTAGGCACTGGTAGGCCTAATGTATCAAGCAAATTAGGGCTTGTGACTTTTACAACACTATGCCTACGAACTTCTTCATCTGTCATGAAACTGAAATGAACAGCCTCAACGGCCTCTGATGCACCCTGTAAACAGTAACCTTTTTTGTTACATAACTACCCAAAAAGATACATCGAAAGAAACATGTAGCCCAAAAGCATTTTCAGACAAAGCAGCCAGCACTACAGATATTATCACCCTATTTGCACTTTGGAAACTAGTGGAACATTAAGCATAAGAAATTAATAGCATGGAACACTGTTATCAAAAGCGCAGAAAAGCATGTTTTAAGCGCGCCTCGAAGCAAAGCAAGGCCCTTGCGCTTTTTAGATCTGAAGCGTGAGGCGTTTGAAAAAGCGCGCGCGCTTCACCCTTCGAAGCGCTGAAGCGAGAAGCACTGAAGCGACGCTTTCTTAGTTTAAGTTTTTTTTTTAATTTTTTTTAATATTTAATAGTTTTGAAATTAATTTGACCTACTATCGCAACTAAGAGCTTCTGCTTCTACTGAAGCGATGCTTTTTTAGTTTAAGTTTTTTTAAAAAAAAATTTAATGTATAATAGTTTTGAAATTAATTTGACCTACTATCGCAACTAAGGGCTTCTGCTTCGCGACATGTCGTCTTTTCTTCGTTGCGGCTTTCTTCTTCTTCTTCGTCTTCAGTTTGTTGCTTAATATGTTACTTCATTGAGTTCTTCATGGTTTATCTATGTATATTTCATATATTTTTATTTTTTCCACTAAATAGCGCTTTTTTAAAAAAAGTGTGCGCTTCGTTTCACGCTTCTCGCTTTTGTGAAGCGAGACCTCATCGCTTTTTTCCGCTTCTCGCTTCTCAAAACACTGGCATGGAACAACCACATGAAGTTAACATTTGGCGCGCAATGTGGCCTAGGGTCAACAAAATTGGAACAGACCATGAGAGACCAAGATTCGGCTCAAAGGAACAACAGCAAATCCCACATGCAGGGTTGAGAAGGGTAGTATATATACAAACCTTATCCCAACCTCGTGCGGGTAAAGAGATTATTTTCAAAAGACCCAAGTGCAGCAAATCAAATTAGATTCAGCTCAAAACAACACTAGGTGATTTCCGTCAAAAAAGTAACTAAGGTAGGTGCGAAGTGGCACGTACCTGGTGAAGGTAGCGAAAATTGGCCTCGACACCATGTTATAAAGAACTCGGAAAATTTAAAAACAAGCCATAACCAGTGGCGGAAACATGTGGAAGCATACACAACACATCATAATCAAATTCACTAAAATTTGAGTTTCAAAATTTAAATTGAAAAAAAAAAAGAGTACATGGGGTTCTAGTAATAATCAATCTAAACAGATTTAAAGAGGAAAAAAAGGAGAATAACATAAAACCATTAGCTCCACTAGAAAAAAAAAGGGGGATATTAGGAGAAAACAAGCTCGGCCAGAAATTAAAACACAAAACAAGTTCCGATTTTGACAATCAAACTAATAGAGAAACGGGGAGAATCAACAAGGCTACATATTATCGGATTCGTGGAAGTGATATTTAACATCAACAAGAACAAATAACGAAAATAAACTAAAAAAATACCCCCAAAAAAAGAAAATTAAGACTGGGATACCTGATTCATCTTCAAGTTCCAGTTGGAAAATTTTTGAATCTGAAGCTTCAAATTGGAGCTTCGGCAAGCTTAAGAGTGTGTATATTTTGTGGCGGAAGGTTTGTTTGGAGGCTGTGGAAGAGAAGAGGTTTTTTGAAGAAATGGGTTTAAGACAGGGTTTAGTAGAAAGTCCAAACAGCACTATTATTTAAAAATTCATTCTTTTCTTCTTTTCTTTTTTTTTTCTTTTTAAAATTTGTTTGAATTTCTCAAGTTTCCACTTTCTAACACTATAATATAATTTTTCTCATGATTTACCAAATTATGTCAAAAAATCTAGAGTTCAAAGTATATTTTGTTTCTATTTCATTTACTCATCAATTGTGTACAAAATTTACTTATTGATTTTATTATAATGATTTTTTATATCAGAGCTTGAATAAGATCTCTAGCTAAGGAAAAAAATATTTGACCGACAACACCATTTTCCCTCAAATAAACTAAAAAAAACTCTTCTTAAGCCCAAGTCTTTCTAAATAAACTAGATAGGTGATGTCCATGCTAAGCATGGGCCCAATATGTTAGTTTTTTATGTAATTTTTTAGGAAAAATTTTCATAAATTGTCTAGGCTAGAAACTTAACATGGTCAAGTAGTTATATTTTACATAATTATACAATATAACCTCAATTATGTGACCTGGAGGGGAGGAGAGGGGCGAGCGAGATTGAGAGAGACAAATTGTATATGTGTAATTAATATACATATATATTTGTATATCTAGCAAGTGAGATTGGAAAAGGGAGGAGAGGCAAGCGAGATCGAGCGAAGGAGGAGAGAGGCGAATTGTATATGTATATCTATCGAAATGACTATGTATATCTATCAAAATAATTGTATATATACACCTAGTATACATTTATAAATGTATATCTATAAGAAATTGTAGAGAGAGAGAAGAAAGGCGAGAGAGAAAAAGAGAGGAGAGAGAATATACAACAAAATCCTAACTATAGCTATAAATTATATTTTTTCAAACTATAGTTGTATAATGTAAATATATATCACATGTGTTGCGTAATTATGTTATTTTTCCTTTTTTTGGGGATAAATGCGACTAAAATAATTAGACTAAACTCGATCAAAGACCTTCATACTAACATATCAGAACATGATACTAACATAGCAAAACGTGTCATCTTTGTATACAATGTGTGAAATAGATAACCAAAACACTTATGTACATCGTTATACATATATAATAGGATTCTTTCATTTGCAATATGTGCATGAGTACATTTTAATTCATTATTTCTTATAAGTAAGAGTTATAGTCATCCGCTTAACAAACATTTTTTTTTATCATTCTAGAAACCATCACATGAAGAAATTTAGGATGAATATAAAGTTTTAAGAAATTTATGGTTCAAGAAGGTTTAAGTAATTTGTCCTCAGTATGTTCTTGTATTTAGAAGTAAAAGGTATATATCATTAATTTAAAATGTGAGTGCTAAATAGGTTTTAGCGTAATTCTACTTTATTCTTGATTTGTATTTATTATTTTAATAGAATTAACTTTTTACTTATATATATTGAAATTTTATCTGTGTTACGTTGACTATATTTACATAAAATCTTTTTATATTAATTTATTATGTTGATCTCAATTATCGTGCGAAGCGCGAACACGAAAACTAATTAATAAATTAATAAATTCTTTAAGATTATATATTTTTTCTATTCCAATTATAGTCAATCGAAAAATCACTAATTTTGTTAAGATAATGAGATAATAGAGTATATTTTTTCACAAAACCTTTATATAAATATAGATCCCATTAAAATTATAAATTAATAATTTCTTAAAGTTTCAAAAATATCTAAAATAATTTAGTGAAACATTTCTAGTATTTTTTTATTTATTGTTAAAATCTAAAAATAATCGAAGTTCATCTCTAACTTTTCTCATCGCATCCCAAAGTTCTAATGTTATCTTCTTGAACTGGTATACTTTTGTTAAAAAGTGTTGACATTCGATTGTAAATAAAGTTTGTTCACATATACATGTAATTAAGGTTCTTAAAGTATTTTTTAGAAAATATTAACAACAACAATAACATACTCCAGTGTCTCAAAAGGCTCCCGCTTATTGCGGGGTGGGGGGATCGGATGTACGCAGCCTAACCCCTATGTTTAAAAACATAAAACGACTATTTCCAGATGACCCATGAGAAGCGTCGAAAGTTGCATTGACTAACTGCTACTTCACAAATGAAAGAAGCGCAGACTCATTTTGCTTTATTCCATCATACTCCAAAGCCAAAAAATAGTCAATATTTGGCGCCATCCGAGATTGATGGAAATTAGAAAATATTAGAATAGTAAAAATAAAAAATATTTAAATAATAATAAAAATAAAAAATAAATCAGAATAAATAAAAAATAAAAGGAAGAATTTTTTTTAATCTATCTTCTTCCTGCTCGATCGAAATGCTTGTCCGTTTGGATTTCCGTTCTGTCATCTTCCCTAAAACCGCCGGCGATTTCCTCCGGTTCTTTTGCTCTTCACAGCTCCAGAAAACGCCGCCGTCACTTCCACATTTGGAACCCTCAGTCGACGCCGACTTGATTTCTCAGCTACTCCTCCAACACCATAATCCATTTCACGCCATGGAATCCTCTCTTCAGCTCCATGGCATTTCCTTCACTCCTTTCCTTGTCCATCAGACTCTCCTCCGACTCAAACACTCTTCTAAAGTTGCCCTCTCCTTCTTTCACTATTCCCAATCCCATCCCAATTCCAGCTCCCTCGCCGACACCGACACCTTCAATCTCCTCATCGACATTCTATGCGAAGTACGCCAGTTCGATGTTGCCTGGCAGCTTATTGTTCAAATGGACCAGAAATCCCTAAAAATCAACTTCACTACTTTTTATCTGTTGATCCGCAGGCTTATCTCTGCTGGGTTCACCCGCCAAGCTATTCAGACCTTCACTGGAATGCACATATTTCTTGATCAACAAAGTGAAGATGAAGTCTGGAAATCATATTTTTGTTATCTTATTGATACCCTTTGTAAATATGGATATGTCAAGGTGGCTACTGAAGTGTTCAACAAGGAGAAGTGGAGATTGGAGCTC